>ARYC01018695.1:0-43067 GCA_000711775.1 Oxytricha trifallax
ATGATCATCAATACGCATACAAGGTTTATCCTTTCAACTATCTCTTAAGTGATGATAAATATTAGATGGAGTTTACAAATGAGTATCTAGTACTCAACTCAAGCAAAGTTTAAAGAGTTTAGTTACTTAATCAAGCTAGATGCTGTTCTCCTTGCCAAGGATCATGTTGCTTTCAGACACCCTCTCTATGAAATGACTCTAAGAGATTTCATAACAGATCACAGGAATCATAAGTAACTTGGATAAATAGCAACTTAAACCATACAAGGCATTAAAGAGCTTCACAAGTTAGGGTTTATTCACAGAGATTTAAAGCCAGAAAATATTATGTTAAACTTTTCTCCAGTAAGAGTAGCAATAATCGATTTCAACAGAGCCTTAAGAGTGGAAATATCAAGGCTTGGAAATGTTATGGGAACTCCAGGCTATTATCCAGAAAGAGAAGACTGGAGAGATGGAGACTTATAGTGGGATATGTGGCTTTAGCAGCAATAATAATAGAGTCAAAACCCCAAAACCCCTTAGTGAAGTTTATAAGTGCTTTGATTTGTAGGGTATAGTTGGGGTCTTATTGGGGTTAGTAGAAAAATTAGGTCAGATTGCAAAATGAGAAATAGAAATTTGCGAAATTTAGGGTCTATCTATGATGAGTAATATTTAGATTTACTGCTTAAGCTTAGGTATGGTACAAGTATTAATATAGACTAAGTTAAACCTGTAATGAATTATGCTGCAATAGCAAAGCTCCTGCGCAAGAGTGCCTCAACAGTTAGGTATCATTGCTTGTTGGCTGTTTAGCATTATAATTCAGGCACTTGAAAGCATCCTGCATGAAAATAAAAGTTCTCACAGCACCATATTGACTACCTCTGTGATTCGAAGACTTTAAAGTATTGGGCACACTTTCCACTAGACTATCGAGCTGTGATGTTTCATCGCAAGTTTCCTGACATGCGTATCTCTCCATAAACTATAGCCAACATTTATAGAAAAAATGGTATTACTTTCAAGACTGTCAACAGAGTGAAGAGAGTGATTGATTTTACAGTGCCATTTTATAGTAATAATTTAAACTATATATATGATTAAATGCAGAGAGCTATTACTAATAACATCAAGTTCATACACGCTGATGAAGCTGTGTTTACCTTCAACACCTTTATTAATAAGTCTTGGTATAAGAAGTATGATAATATAGAAATATACGATTAGAAAGTAAAGGTTGTAACTCATGCAATTTTAGCAGGTATTAGTGAAGACTCTGGCATAGAAAGTTTTGTTATTCATCCTCGCTCTATTAAGCGAGAGTAGTACGTAGAATTCCTACATAAGCTGAGAGATAATAAAACGATTAAGAGATCATCCTGTTTGTTGACAACCTCTCAGATCATAAGACTAAGGAGTCTAAGAAAGCTTATGAAGAGTTAAACATTAACTCCTGTATACAATGTTGCTTACACCCCTTAATTTAATGGAATTGAATTCTACTGGAGTTTAATAAAGACCCACTACAAGAAACTGCTGCTATATCAACTAGTGCACGACTTGCCTAAAGATACAGTAGACTTGATTCAGAGTAGCTGCAAGAGAGTAAGCATAGATTAAGACAACAGTTTGTGCGAGAGAATGAAGAATGAATGTTTATAAATAAGTTTAGATCTAAATGAATGAATAAGTTCACATAATAAATTAACCCAGAAAGGGATTAGGCTTCTCCTTCTTCTCCTCTTCTTATTGGCTTGCTTGGGCCCATATTTCTTCTCTTAGTGCCAGCTCCTGCATCTATGTTCATTTCATCTGGCTTTTAAAAATCTTTAAAATAAAAATCTCTTGCTCACTTCATAAATAGTCTATGACTTTCTCTCTCTGTGAACCTTCGCATGCTCTTTCATTAGGAATATACCAGTTCCAGGTTTCCCTACAAAGTTATGTGTCAAAGCTTACTTGAGAGATATGGATGCTTCTTAAGCTCCGCAAGCCAGGTCTCGCTTATTAGTAAGCCTTGCTTCTTTTAATCTTCAGGAGAAATAGAGTAGCGTTTCTTGTGAGCTTCTTCAATGATCTCTCTGAGATAGCTCTCTCTTAAAGTGCCAAGAACACCAAAGAAGAAGCTCCTTACTGGAAGTTTGTTAGAGAGTTGTTTCTTAATAGGAAGATAAACTTCCAACTCTTCATCTTTCATCGCATCATCGTAAAGATTAGTCACTGAAATCTCTGGGTAGTTTGGTATTTCTATCAACTTAATTTCATTGTTTTTGAAGGCTTTCTTCTCATCACAGAGTATCGCTCTTAGAAATGAGATTTTGGTACCTTCCATCGTTGGAAGGAATAAACCCACTATAGTATATGATTAAGTATATGTCACATGCTTACCATGCTAAGTGAGGTATCGATAGAGATCTTCCTTGCTCCTAAATCTTGAGATCATTTCTTAAGCTTCAACCCTTTTCATAGCAGTACTTATAGATTCCATCCTTGTTCCTTCTCTTGTTATTGAATTTCAAATTTCAATATATAGAGTTCTGGATCCTACTGTTAAAAATCTTAGTATTAAATATGGGCATCTTATAGGAGGTCAACCTGGTAAGGATACGTGGAGAAAGCTGGCAGAAGGTGTAACATACTTCAGAGATGGAGCTCCATTTTTATCAATTTAGTTCCATTAAATTAGTACTAAATTTGTTTAAATTTGATTAGTACCGGTACTAAATTCGTTTTAATTTGATTGGTACCAATTTAATAGTACCAAAACCTAATTAGTACCTAGTTTTAATCCAGTGAGGTTTTAATGGAAAAGTTCCAATCTGGTTTAAAACTTAATTGGTACCAGTACCAACCTGAACTTTATCTGAGTTGGTACCAGAATCAAAATTATTAAGAGTAAAATTACGAAAATTATACTTATAAACTGAGTATAAATATGAATTCTTAGAGCTTAGATCAAACCATCATTAATTCTGTTGCAACTCCTATATAGTCCAGATATAGCTATAGAGGTTTTAAGAGCTTTATAATAGAAATTTAAATTTGAATTTAAACATGGCGGTCAACTTAAATCGTAGAGCGGCACTTTTAGGAGCAGGTCAATCAATGCTCAACTTTGCCTCCACTAAAAAGCCTGAAATCATTTATGTTGAGAGGGAGGTAGAGCTAAGAACTCTTGAATTTGAAGCAGATGTTTTTATCATAGAAGTATTAAACCAGAGGGAGAGCGCAGAGATAGGGGTTTAAACTTAAATTGATTATGTTGAGGAGCTAAAAGAACAGCAACCAATCGAAAAGATAAAAACATTTTAATGTGAAGACTGTTAGAATCATTTCTCAACAGAACAAAGCTTGAAGAGACACCTTAAAGAGGTACACTCTGGCAAAGCCAAGATATATTTCAAGCATGAAAAAGTGGATGGAAGGTACTAATGCACAACTTTTAATAAGTCTTATACTCACTCTGCAAAAGTTAAGAAGCACATGCAAAAGCATCACCTCAGTGAATTCTTGATTTAAGATTAAGAGACACAAAAACTTGTGCCAGCTAAAAGAAAATCAAATACTCTCGAATCTTAAAGAGAGTTACAGGAGAAGCTCAAGAGACAGAAAAGATAAGAATCGATGAACCAACCTGCAGGCAATACAATTCTAGCATGCTTCCAAGCAAAAGCTATGAGCATTCCTGCATTGAATGCAATTAATCTAAGTGGTTGTATCGAGAATTACTTGCATATAAGTGTTCCTAACAAAGCAAAGCTTAAAGTGGTCGATGAGTATGCATACAAGGTATACCCTTTCAGCTATCTCCTTAAGAACGAGCAATACCAAAATGAGTTTGCTAACGAATACATGATTCTTAGAGAGGCATAGAGAAAAGATTGCAAGAACTTGCTTAAGCTAAATGGTGTCATTTTAAACTACGGTTATATCGCACTAAGACTTAAGAAATATGAAATGACTCTGAGAGATTATCTAAATCATAACAGATACCCAGATGATTTGAATGAAATACTATCAGATATGATATAGGGTGTCAAAGAGTTGCATGAACTTGGATATGTTCACAGAGATTTGAAACCTGAAAATGTAATGCTGAACCTCTGCCCTTTAGAAGTCGTAGTTATCGATTTCAATAGAGCCTCAAGATAAGAGATAGTAACTTTAGCAAAGGTTCTTGGCACTCCTGGCTACTTCCCAATAAGAGAGAAGTGGACGAATGGATCAGTTTAGTGGGATGTATGGGCAGTAGCTGCTATAATTTTAGAGACTGACATGGAATGCATGTCTTACTATAGTACCAAATAAGAGAAATAATCAATAAGTTTAGCGAGTAAGCATATAAATCAGGACGATATCTGCAAAGAAATCAAACAGATTGTAGACATGATAATTGTAAGAGCACCATCATATCCAAGATAATCCTCAGACGATATACTTGAACCACTATAGAGAGCAAGATTCAAGAGATACAATAAAGACAAGCAGATAAAATTTGTTTGAGTTAAATCGCCTAATAATTATTAAATATACTTAAAATTCACATAAAACCTGCACTTTCTCTACTAACCCCAATAAGACCCCAACTATACCCTACAAATCAAAGCACTTATAAACCTCACTAAGGGGTTTTGGGGTTTTGAGTGCGATATGCCTCGCAGCGATTACTACTCTACAAGGTGCAAGAAAGATGCTAAGTAAAGAATAAAGTAGTTTATAGACAAAACTAGAGTCTCTCAATCAATGAAGCAAATGGCAGAGTCAATAATAATAAAACCTAACTCAAGATCAGACATTTATATAGAACATATAGAGCTGAGGTTGAGCAAGATAAACTTTAGACCTCTCTCACATGATCCAAAAGTGCATTTTGAATGATAGAATTAAATATATTTACTATAAATTTCACATTAAAACCTATTAATAACCCCCAACCCCTATCAAATTCCCTACAAATCAAAGCATTTATAAACCTCAATAAGGGGTTTTGGGGTTTTGATTTGAGGCAATATTACTGTAGTTATTTTTTACAAATAAACAGATTTTCTACTTTGTCCATCTCAGCTTGCTGATTAAAAGTTCAAATCTCTCTACCTAAATTCTTCCACTACCTTCTTCATCCATTTTCCATAAGTTTAAACTTCTTTGATTAGAGAGTCGTATTGCATATTCATATAATCATCCGATGATTATTGCTAAGAAGTTAATAGTTTTCAGAATTCTTTAAAAATCGTAAAATTACTGAGCTATGTATTTATTTTCATTAAACCAAAGTTATGCCTTTATATTTTTTTTTAATTATATGTGATGATTATACTTAGTATTTTAGAATTTAAGTTATAAATAAACAAATTTCCTTATCTCTCTTTGAATCAAATACACTTTTTGCATTAAGTTTCTAATTTTACTTTAATCTACTAACTAATTCCAGTGACCATTCTTTCCTAACTAAATATTATTGATAAGCTTTTTCCAATCAAATTAGCTGCTTTCTTATGATTAAGCAAATAAATTTTACTATTGGTACTTTACTTTTATTGCAATTTATTTTGTGCAATCTCCAATGCTTAAGTATTTTTAATTATACCTTTTCTTTATCATTAGATATCTTACTCCAAAATATTTATTTATAGGAAATGATGAAAAAAGAGACAATTGATTTTTTGTTAAAGAATCTTGTTAAGTAAGCATGGAATTATTCTGAAATTTTAAATTCATATGCTTCAGAAAATCTGGATAATTAATTTTATAATAGAAATGAAAAATTAGTGTTGGAAATATCATTTTAATTGACAGTTCTTTTTATTCTAAGTATTTTTCATGCTATAAATTGAATTTTTCTAATAACTAGACTGTTGCAATAAAATTTGATTATCTTAATCACAATTTGCCCTGCACTTTGATGTTAAAATATGACTTACTTTTTTAATTTAGGACAGAATTAGGGTTGCTTATTTTTATCATTCTATTATTCTAGTTTGTTGAAGATAACGTTTGTTTTATATTAATGCTTGAGAGAGTTTTGATTATTTATATATTTTATCTTGAAAAACTAAATAAATTGGCACTATTAATTTATTGACAATTTTATGGATTGAACTCCTAATGTATAGTAAAATTGCATTTACTTTGTATTTTACAAACTCAATTTTTAATTTGTTAATTTCAAGCCTGTTATAATCATTTTCTTTTATCGAAAAAGATACATGATTTATTATATACTTATTAAATTTCCCTTGCTAATCCTGTTCTGCTCCTCCATTTTGAATTTCAATACGACTCATGCTTACTCTGTTAATTATATTTTAGAGGGAAAACTATTGATTTTTTGGGATAATTTTATTGGTAATTTGCTTTATTGTCTTGCTTAACTAAAATACTATAATCTGTATATTCTCTGTATTTTCTTATGACACTAAGGGATTAATGGGATCTAAAAGTTCTTTATTCTTGTATTTAAAAAGAAATTCAAGAAAATTTTCAGCATTACTGCCTAGATAAGACGAATCTTTGTCTATAAATTTATCTTGATGCTCCATCGGTGCACTAACATCAATGTTTAAATGTTGATGCTATATGAATGGTAGTTGATTCAATATCTTTTTAATTTTCAAGTCTAAGTTCTCCAAGTAAATTTACTACTATTGAACCATTGAGTCTTATAGCATGATATCAACAGTACTAAGATTACTGCCAGCTTTGCTTGAAAGATTTGTCTTTGAAATTGGAGCCAAAACTATAGAATTGGATTGGACAGCTTTCTAATTTCCCAATCTGGCAGATATTAGTTGCAAATCCACCTTTGCAGACATTTACATTTAAGGAGTGTTATAAAAATTTTGAGTAGTTTAATTTCCACTTCTACTAATTTTGATATTTTATACATTTTAAAAATTGTGACTGACTATCCATTTAATTATCAATACTTATCTTTTGCTTTTACTAAAATAGATACTTTATGTAATTTAATTAGATCCTTAATAAAATCTATTACAGATAAAGTTCTACTAGTGTTTAGTGCAGTGTCTCTATTGCAAGTGTAAGTTTATAGATACTACTCTTATTCTATATCTAAGACATTATTCTATTCACACTTTCCATGTTCTTGGACATTTACTTTGAGTTTCTGTATTTTAATCAAGCAATACTTTTAGCATTTAATCAAGCTTCTTGCTGTGTTAAATTTGTGCTTTTGTTATAGTTTAGCTATCGAAATTTGCTACTTTATTTTTCAGTAATTTTAAATTTCATTCTAAAATTTATTGCCTTGCCTTCCTTCATTCCCTGTTGGTCCATTATTATTTTAATTAGTTGAAATTTAGAACATCTATTGATTTCCATTAATGTTATCATAAGCGCATTGAAAAATGCCTGTCTAGAAACCTAAATACATATTACTAAAAAGACTTAGTTGTCTACATTACACTCATCAAGCAGCTTAAGGCTACTCATGTGCTTCTATCTAGACTCCTTCATTAGCTAATTTTCTTAAGAAAAATCTTATTGTGAAACCATAATTTTATTTAAATGCAATTCAACATGGGTAAACTCATAAAATTTTATGGCTTTAAAGGTTTAACCATTTACTTCACGCTTTCCTATAACTTTTTTATAAGTGGTTTTTTCTCTATCATAATTTTTGCAGTCTTATTTCTATGATAGGCTTCCACAGATTCTAGTTAGGACTATTTTATAGTTTGTTAAAATACTCATGAAGCTCAATCTCACTCAGGACTTTCTAATAGAACTTTCTACTACACTAAGGCCTTCTGAAGGCAGGCAGGGGCTGTCGGTGGAGTTCAATCTGTCAGACTTTCTCCTCGAGCTGACTGCTCGCTAAGGATTTCTCTGCATAGCCGAGTCACTTGGCGTGAGTTTAGCTTCCTAGGTGATAGAGAGTAGGATGAAGGTGATGCTCAGTCAGCCTTCAACAGTGAGAAGATGAAAGCCAGAGAAGTCAACAATGGTATTTTCTCCCACACCAAGTTTGGTTATTGAAGCAACCACAGCGAAAGGATAGAGACTAAATTCTCCGCAGGAGTTTTCACCACGCCCTCTTTAATTGTTTACAAGAAACAGATTTTTGCGAGCTCTCTGGGAAGAACTTCCAGTTTAATTGAACAGAAATGCCTCAGCATTATGGGGCTCTTACTTCTTATGCATCTCAGTTTGGAATGATGTGGAGTGGGGAGCGAAATGGTTTTTCGGAGAATTTTTGTTTTCCCGACTGTGACTTCGACTAACTCAGAAAGACTAAGATTGATGGCTTGGTTTTAGTATTCTCAACACAGAATTGATTCAGAATTTTTATCTCTAGCTGAAAGTACAGTATTGCCAAAATAATGGCAGGAAGGTTTTCACCTGTTTGGATTTTCAAAAAATATTGGGGTTTAGGTTATGATAGAAGTTGTCGAAGATGTAGTCGATGAAGTAGAAACTTTACCATATAAGCAATAATCAAAATATTAAAAAGACCTAAGAGAAATAATAGAAAATCTGATGTTTAAAATTCATATTATTTAGTGAACATACTCCATATTTAGGTTGTAATAAATCAATTTATATCTAAAGATTTTCAAAATTAATATTGGAATATTAAACATTGATATGTTAAATTTGATTACTCATCTACTACTACTTTTACTACTTATGAATATGTATGTTTTAGCTTTAATTTCTTCTCTTTTATATCAATTATTTTCTAAAAATAATTCATATCTTATTATCTAGAATAATATCATCAAATTTGTTAACACTTTAACATTTAATACCACAAAATGAGATAAAAAAAGCTAACAGTAGGAAAATCTTTGGACAGTTAATATCAAGTTTTAAATCTAAAGTAGTAGCAAGAGCAAATTCAATTTGCTGGGACAAAGTAGAAAGTGATTTAAACCATCTAGGATATAGTTAATCATTTAATTTCTTATCTACTCTTTTAAAGCATGCTTGTTTTGATTAACAACAATACTTTAGCTATTCATTGTTAATAGCTTTTGCTTTGGCTTAGGGAAAGTATGTTCCTACTCCATTTTCATATTAACTTGATCCTCATCTTCAGTATAATTTGAGCTAATTTATAGAGCTTTGCAATTAATACCAATTATTTATTGCTACATTAATTCTCTCTATATGATTTACTGTCACTTCTAAAATTATTGTTAAGCCTGTAATTTATTAACATTTCTCAATCTTAGTATTCATCCTTAACCTAATTCTATGACTAGTCTCTTTAATTTCCCACAAATTATTTTTAATTTTACTAATTACTCAAAACTATTTACTTTTAATAAGAAAGCAGCTAAGGGAGTCAATTATGCGGTTTGCCCTTTTATCTAGATCATTTATACTTTTTTATTTTGAGGCGTTTTATGATTTATTGCAATTAATTTGCTTAAAAAACAGCAAATTGCTATTTTTAGTTATTAGGGTATTGAAAAGCTAGCACTATTTGATTTTAGCTCAACATTAACAAATTTTGAGTTTTCTTGTTTAGGTTATTGCTGTTGAACTGAATTAACTAAAACCCACTCAACACTAAAAAAAACGGAAAGGAGTAAAATTATGTGTAAGATTATAATAAAACTAGTATTAAGCTATCTACTTAAAATATCAAAAATTTAAAACAGTTTCTATAATGATTTAATATAAAAAATCAAAAAATTAATCAATTAACTTTAATCATATTTTAAATTAATAACTGTTAAATGATAAAAAACCTATATTTTTAAGGATAGATACCAAAAATATTCTTAGCTTTTTTAGAAAAACCTTAATGTTTTATATGGTACTTTTACAATATAAGGTTTAAACTTAAGTGTTATTTTAATCTACATTTCCACCTCCACTAGCATGCTATGGCTAAAAGAACTAATTTTAATTAGATTTTACAGTTCTACTCTACTATTACGAACTTTTACTAAATTGTTGCTGTTAGCATTATTGCATTAAGAGGAATTACTGCTGAGACATATTTTATTATTTCTGTGGAAGATTATTGCAAGTTTTACAAACTCATTTGCAATAATAATTAGGGGTGTCTGGACACAAATTGCAATAAGTATTTTTACAAACAGATTTCGCTTTAAATAAGTAATTGTTCAAGGAATTTAATTAATAAATTTAACCATTTATTTAAAAGCAATCAAGTAAAAAATTAATGAAAAGAATAAATTTCCTATTTAACCCCTCTTAATTATTATGCTGTAGTTATTGTCGTTACATTTGCATATGTTATTAAAATATCTAAACTAGATAATACCAATATTCAAATTGCCATTTTATAATAGTTTGCTAGTTTTTAGCATTGAAATTAATTTTGAAGGTACGAAATTAATCCAGTTAGATAATTCAAACATATTCAGTATCATGAACTATATTTTAAATTATAAAAATATTTTTTCAGGTAAATTCATTTAATAATTCACAAAACCTACTATACTTGTAAATATTTTTAGCATTACCCAGCTCTAGTGTTGTCTTCGTGCTTAATCTGTATTATGATGCTTCAATTTATTAATTTACTTTATAAAAATATATAATTATGAATAATAATATCTAAAAATGTTTTACTAGATTATTAATTAAATTAAGTTTGGAATGTGTAGCTCTTAAGATATGAGTGAAAACTATTTTGAAGATTGATTGATTTGAGAGACCTCCCTCATATGTAATTGCATTTGTATATTGAAGTACCTATTATTATTAATGTAATTGCTATTTCTGAAGAATATTATTAGCTCCCATTTTTTCATTCGCTTTAGTCGTGATTAACTACTTTTAGATAAAAAATAATTTATAAACTTTAGTATTTTATACTTTAAAAACTGTTTAAAATACCATAAATTCATATAAATTATACATTCTTAAAATAACTAATGTAAGTAAAGCACTTATTTAATAAGATTTAAAAGCAAAAATATTTTCAATAAACATAATGATTAACTACACTGCAATTACTAATTAAAGTTCTAATTGTTAATTGATATTCCATCTATTTAATTGGATTTATTCTACATCATATTTGCTAAATAAATATTCAATAAATTAGACTATTGGTTCATAGAACTTATAAAGATATTATCTTAAGTTATTGCTGGTGTACCACTCAGCCCTGGTTGTGATTATATTAGCTCATTATTCATTTTTAATAAATTTATTCTTTTAATTTAATAATAAACTCGTATGCTATAAGTATTGCAAAGTAAGAAATTAAATTAATCTTAAATATTGTTGTAAATGATAGAATTTATTGTAAAAATTTTATGAAGAAATAATACATAAAATTTTAATAGTAATTGGCTTCATTTTAAATTCTGATTAAGTCACTTCACCCTATTAAACAAGTCTAAAAGGCTTCAATCATGATATTTGTTTTTAAAAATAAAGTGAATTACAAAATTAATTAATAATAATAGCAATAATAACAGTAATAATGGCAATAGTAAATCTAAAAAAACGTTTCATTATCTACTTCATCCTCATCTTCATCGATATCATCATCAATATTGACTCCTGTGCCTCTCTGTCAGTGACTTCTTGAACTTCCTGTCTGTTGACACCCTCTCTCTTACCAGGTGAAACTCCGTTAAAATAAAATGTTAGATATGTTTTTTGAAACTTACATTAATTGTTGAATGACATAGACCACTCTGATCAGAATTTTTTAATATATTTATTTCTCTATTTAATTATTTAAAACAATTCACTTAATTAAAAAAATATTTGGAATGAAGCCCCTCTATTTTCGATAATTTCCTTGAATGGTACATTATGTCTGACATGATCCAAATTTAAAGCACTCCTACCAGCTATTCCCTAATCTTTTCCAACTTATTTTTCCTTAAGAATTGTACATTAATTCTCTAACATTAACCCTAAATGCACTACAGATCGGTATTGAATTTGTGATAATTTATCATTTATTGTCACTGAATTACTCCTCCCCAAATATTTATATAATTAAGAAGTTGTTGTCTGTATCCACCTTGGTGCTAAATTTGATGATTTTTAGAATGTTTGAAATTTTTATATTTTTCTAATGGCTCTTTTTTTAATAGATTTTGATTTGGTGAGTCTTTAATAAAACCTAAATTTTTGTTAATTATAAAATAAGGACCAGTATTAGTATCTGTAGCTTTTATTTGATTCACTATATTAAGAAAAATTAAGTAATTTTTGAAATTTCCCAGTATTATCAATCGGTTTCAAATAGTCTAGCATTAAAATATCACACTTAGATTTAGGTATTCTTGTCATTATCTCTTATTTGAATAGTACACCTACTAAGACCCCTTAATTTCTCAATAATATCAATACAATCAGAAAATTTATTTGGTGTGGTTTAGCATTCTACTATACTTTTTTTTTCATTTAATGATTATTAATTGCTTATCAAATTTATAATTTTAATCTTAAATATAACTGAAATTAGTGTTAAAATTATAAATAAAAGCAATAAATGTTTATTTTTAATCATAAAATTAAACTTTCTTTATATATTATGCTTATTTTTTATCCTAAAGCTGTATAAATCTTTAGTGAACTAAGGAATTTTATGGAGGTTTATTAATTAATTAGTGTTTTGAAAGGTAACTTGCCAATTATTGACATTAATTACTTTTTTAATTTATTAATTATATTTATTTTTTATTCAAATTAAAGTTTGCTATGATGATTTTGAAATTGAATGATTTGATTAAGTTGATAATTTTGGTGAATTCTTTTTAAAAGTATATAAAAAATACATTAAAAATATTAAATTATATAAAAATTAAACTCCAATTTTATTGAACTCAAGTTAGCGTAGCCAGAATTATTGAACTTAACCCGAGATTAGTCTGTTTAAAATTGCTTCTCATCAACTATAGCTTATTTTTAATGTATCGATTTTGACATCGTCAAATTCATTGCCTTATCATAATTAAATACGCTTTTATCTTTCCGATTAAAAGTATCAAATGGATTTAAATAAACTTTTGAATTATAGTTTGTTTGTTTTTTCTTCAGATTATTTAGATTTATCATGTGTAATGTAATTCTCTTCTAATTATCTTTTGTTTCTTTCCTCTACCAGTTTAGATATGATGTATAGAATGGAATTAAAGAATTATTAAAGCTAACTATAAATTTTAATCATGACATACAAAGTAAAAGATTATTTGTCAGAGTTAATGCTAAATATATCCCTTAAGAAATCTATAAAATAAAAAAATGATATAGTGAGGATCAGCTTAGAAATTAATAAAAATTAACTTTTATCTAATTTAAACAATTTCCTTTAAGGTTCAATCTTATGATGGGGATGGAGTTTATTCATGAAATAATTACAGTTAATAATATTATTTAAAATAAAGATTTTCTAACATCCTCCATCTTGATTGTTATTATATGATACATTGTAATTTTAAGTACTTTATAACAATAGGAGTATGGGTATAGGTTTGATATAGATAAAATAATAAAAGTTTAGGATTAATATAAAAATTTACTTAAATTCTGATATAAGGATTAAATTCATTAGGCTATTGGATATATCCTGATTGAATTTCATTAGTATTACATCAAATTATGTACTGATCATATTTTTATTCTTAATAATAAGTTAGGTATAACTTATTTACAATAAAGAAAGCATAATGATGATAGACTGAATATCTCTTTATTATAGGTAAAATATGATTAATGTATGCATCATAATGCTTTATTCTTACATTATTCTGTAATTATAGAAGAATTATGGCCGGAGCCAAGAGTCAGGCAAGAGGATTTCGGAGCCAGGAGTCAGGCAATCTATAGAATATTTTCCATCTTGATATGGGTAAGTAGGCTTAATTGCACAATTCTCCTATATATCATCTATTTTTAACATTTTTATTTATAGGATCCATATCAAGTTAATGGTTTTAAGGTGCATTGACTATTGTTCCAGTGACAAATAACCTTTCCTATTGTATGTTATGAATGTAATTTTATAAGTGGAAACATATAATTACTTACAGGAAAAGCAGAGATTTTTGTAGATTGGTTTCTTAAGCTTAGAAATTTCAAATTTACCAAAAGAAAAATATATTTTGTATAAGTGCCAGATGGTGGTCTAAGGTGAATAAAAGAAATCTATTCTAATTATTACCTTTAAGGAATTATGGAAATTATTAGCTTAATAAAAAAGGGATTAAGATTCAATTAAAATTGCATTACTAAATTAAGTTATAAAATTAATTCTTAAAATAATTAAATCATTTGAAGTTTAAATAGAATTAATTTCTTAATAAATCTTTAGCCTTATTTTAAGATGCTCCAGAAACACTCTCTTTCTTTTAGATAAATTTGAATCTTATTTCATTTTGCTTAACTTGCCCTTAAAAATCTAAATTGATAGTGATGTTCATCTAACTCGCACTAACTCTAGGTCTGCTTTGATCACTTCTACTGTCAGATTTAAATTATAAATTATAGTTCTTCAATTTTTATGATTAGATTCTTAGAATCAAGCTCTTCCTACTCCTATGTTTATTTTTATCTAGCTGCTGCCTAAACTTGTTCTTATCATTCACAAATCACTTCTCTAAGTTTTTCACCTTAAGAATCTGACTGCGTTGAATGGCAGCTCTTAAACTGATAGAGAATTTGCTGATTAGAAATTTCCATCTTTAGGATGAAGAGTGCTTTAAGTAATCCTTACTTTGCTTCCTGCTCACATCATTACTTTGCAGTCTTAATTACTGCAGAATTTTTTCATCATGAGACTCATCCGCATCTGAAACTGTCTACTAAATTACAGAAATTAGTTAGTATATTCCACTTATTTATCCGTTATAAATTAAATTGCATTATATAGACCTCAAAGCTCAAAATCATATTTAAATTTAAATTCCAAACTTACATATTCATCATCATAGTAGCCATAATATTCCCCTTCGCTAATCTCGTAGACTTTTCCCAATTCCAGGAGTATCCTCTCTTTCTCCAGCTCCTATTTGCACATATGGCATCACATTTTGTTATTCTACTATACTTCAATATTTATCCAACTCACCGCTGTCACCTTGATTGTAATCAAGCAACCGTTTCATTGCCAATCTGATTTCTGCGAATATGCTCTACTCTAAGTAATAGAATAGGAATTGTTTAAAAGAATTATAAGTTAGATAGTAAATTCAAAATAAGTATTAATAAAATACAATGATTAAGTAATCTATTGCGTTTAAGTTTGTACTTTATTTTTTTCTCTAGAATTTAAAATAAATTAACATCATATTGTTCTTACCTATAAATTGTTATTATTTTATAAAATCACATCAATTATTATGTTAAATGGGTACTTTCAAATAAAACAAAAAAAAGCAGATCAATTTTAGTAATGTTTATTGTCTTTAAAATTAAATCAGATTTTTATTGCTCTCTAATTATTAATATTGAGCAAGTATAATTAAAAAGGGGAGACTGTTAAATTAATATAAAAAAAGAGATCAAATAAAATTATGATGATCTCAATACACAAGAGTAAAGATCCAACAGTCACTAGTTTGAATTATGTTTGAGTAGATCCTTATTTAAATTTAATTAACTAATCAACTAACTAAAAATGGAATTTTTGCTTTTTTATCATCTTTTCTGATTTTTTTTATTTTTGTTCATCGATCAAGTAGATGCTGTAGCTGATCTTTCAAGTTTTTTCCATAACTTTAATAGATATTTTCAGAGTATCCTCAAACTATCTTCAGGATATCTTCCTCAAACAAATTAAAGTGTCGAGAGTATGGTGAGTGTGGAGTGCTACATCCACAAAAACAGTATAAATAGCACTAATATTCTCAAAATCAAGCATTATTATGAGTCTGGGATTTTTTCAAAAACATCTTGTTTTTCTAAAATTCATAGATGTGATTCCTTAAGTTGAAGATGGTGATGAGATGATGTTGATGAAAACTAAGAAAAAATCAGTGATCTAAAATTTTGAAATTCTCTAGAATTTCTATCAAACTCATAATAATGCTTGATTTTGAGAATATTAGTGCTATTTATACTGTTTTTGTGGATGTAGCACTCCACACTCACCATACTCTCGACACTTTAATTTGTTTGAGGAAGATATCCTGAAGATAGTTTGAGGATACTCTGAAAATATCTATTAAAGTTATGGAAAAAACTTGAAAGATCAGCTACAGCATCTACTTGATCGATGAACAAAAAATAAAATAAATCAGAAAAGATGATAAAAAAGCAAAAGTTCCATTTTTAGTTAGTTGATTAGTTAATTAAATTTAAATAAGGATCTACTCAAACATAATTCAAACTAGTGACTGTTGGATCTTTACTCTTGTGTATTGAGATCATCATAATTTTATTTGATCTCTTTTTTTATATTAATTTAACAGTCTCCCCTTTTTAATTATACTTGCTCAATAATAGGTAAAAGTAAAGGTGATAGTATTAAAATAGCTAAAGTAATTGGCTATATCAAAATAATTACAAATAATATCAAAATTGCAAGTAAATAATTTCCAGAAACTTTTAAAATTTAATTTTATCTATTTTTCTATGTCTTGGGTGAATCGATTCTCATTAGATAAGTATCTGTTTTGTAAAATGGTTCATTATATCTGAATTTTGTATTGATGAAATTTCAATAAAAATATAAGGAGCTTTTATAAACCTATTATTGGTGAAAAAATTACTTATCCTGGGTATATCATAATTTTTAATAAAAAGATAAAATGATGAGCTTGAATGATCCTTTTTAAATTATTTCCTAATTTTTTCGAATGTATTTATCTTTATGATTATACTACAAAGATTCACCAACTTATGGATTCGAGATATTAAAATATTCTCAATTTAATAGCTCATCTGTTATGTTTACTAGACATAAAAGAAAGTACCAAATATTATGTTACATTTCAATCATTGCAAGTTATTATTGGATGTTAATGGATCACAGACACTTTAGTTTTTTTTTCATTCAAATTTCCCCACAATCTTTCCATTATCCAGAATTAGTGTGCTGAATGCTAGGATTGTAGTGTCTTGCTATAGCTATATGGCAACCCTCGTCTTGTCTTATATGAGAATAGCAACATACAAAATACTACCAATTATTGCAATTTGTACAATGAAATTTGTGGTCATTTGTAATTTATGATTGAGATATTGTATGTTAACATGTAATTCTTTTATGTTTTAAAATTGATCAATTAAGCTTATTATATAATCTGGTAATTGCTAAACAAATATTCTGGCAGTATTTACTCAGCTTAACTTTGGGAAAGCATTTTATCACAGCAAGGTAATGTTAGTGATTTAAATTCAATTTTTTTCAGCTCTAATTTGACTCATTTATTTTCACATTATTAACAAAAATTCTGACCACTATTTATTAAACTATTGTAAATTTTTTTTTTAAATCAAAAGTTGTTTAAAATAATGCATTAACAGAATAATTTTTAGTTTTACTAAATTTAATTAAAAATTTGAAAACACTTTTTAAAATCAATGCACGAGCTACAGAGGAGAACAATGCAAAAGCAAAAAAAGTAATAAGTAAAAGTGATGATTGTTTTCATTCTGCTCTATTACTAATTATCAATGACAACATTAATTTTTTTAAAATGAAGATATTCATTCTAACTTTTTGTTTTTTAAAGAGTTATAACTGCGATGGTCTAGTTCACTCTTATCAACTTAAGCATTTTAAAATTTTAGACTGATCATATATTGATTTGTTGTTATTTATCCTAAAATCTACATCATCGCAGAATAGCAAATGAATTAAAAAATAAAATAAAATAATAAAAATAATTAAGCAATTAAATCACTAAGTATAAGTCCTTGTTGATATTTGTGAAGAGCACATGTGATTTTTTCATTTTTTTACTTAAAGATTAAATTTAATTTATGAAATGTAATAATTGCCAGTTATTTTAAATTTATATTTCTCATATTTCTGATCTTTTCTATTTTATCAATAATATTACATGTACTACATTCATTTTCGATGCAAACTTATCATAGTTTACACCCATCATTTTAATATTAAGACTAAATATATTTAAGTATTCTATCATAAACCTACTTTATTTAAAATGATTGACTGGTTTTATCTTAATATTATAACTATATTCCATAAAATGCGATTCAATTATATCTATTAGTACTATGTTTTCTTCCTTAGTTTTATTTGAATTAATCTGATTCATTAATTAAAGAAATTAAGTTTAGGGATGACTTTAAACTAAAAATCCATTTGGAGTTTTATCAGAAATTCTTTCATAATTAAAATCTACCAACTACTGTTATCTTGAAGTCTAAAGTTAATAGTTTAGCTTTATTTACATTATAACTTGTTTTTTTTTGTTCTAGACTTGCCAAAATGAACTACTAAATTATATTAAGCAATTATGCATATATTAAATAGATTTATATGAAATTTATTGAATAGGTTTAACACTTAATTGTATTATAATCATGTCCATTGTCCAAATTACTCTACAAACCATCCTCTAGAAATTAGCATATTCTTATACTTAATATTTAAAATATTAAACTTTCCACTAATAGCTTCCACAAGAATATATTATAATCTAAAGAGTGATTCTCGTATTTATCTCCACATTTCTCATATAAATTTTTATGACTCTGTTTAATGGGCTTTAACTTTAATTACTCTAAAGTATAATGATTTTCTCTTTTATCTTAAATTATTGAGAAACTTGGATCTAATAATTGTGAGTTAGTTTTATTGGTCTAATATCTTACCAAATCTATACAGTTTTAAGGATTTATTGTAGTTTACTATTTTACAAAATTTTGAATTTAAATGTCTAACTTCCACTTTTAATTTTCTATAAGTTCAGTGCTATCATTTAACAACTAAATAGATGATTTTTCCTTAAATTTATTTTACTATACAATTGATGAATTGATTTAGTTTTTCTTGAATAATGGCTCGTTTAAGACATTTTTCTGAAACTTTAAATTTCCTTAAAATAACTGCTGTTTGATTGATGACTAAAATGGTAATAGCTTTACATATTTAAGTTTAAGTGGTCATTCTCTTTATCAAGTCTAAGTTGAATTGAAAAATTATTGTTAATTTTCTGTTCGCCAATATTTATAGTTTTTTCTTCTTATCGCATTAAATTAAATTATGCTAATAAGTCAGTCCTCAATATTGAATTTTTCGATTCTCTTTATAGACTATAGTTCATTCATATCAATTGTGTAAGATTTTTATTCTGATATAAGATCATTTTTATTTTAATTATGCTATAGTGCTAGAGATTAGAAATATATGACCTTACCTCTCATTTAACTTTTAAGATTGGTAAATAATTAAAATTTAACAAACTACTAACACACTTCTTCTTTTGAGAGATTGAGATAATTTTTGTGTTTTTGTATTTACTTTATAGGATGTTCTTTTCTTTTTATGAAAATTTGAATATTCCCAATCCCATTTTCTTTTTACCTGGTTTAACATTAGTACTTCACTTTTGTTATTTTAAGTAATTATTAAAGCATTAATTGCTGCTCTATTCTCATCTTATATTGACTTATTTTCCTAACAAATTCATAATTCTCTCGTATTTAGCCTCTTTCAAAATTTATGCTTCCTCTTTATAATATAGTCATTTTGATTTTAAAATGTGAATTCCTGATTAAATTGCTGATTTATATTTTAATTTTCAAAGAGCAAGTTCTAATCTATTAATCTCTCTATAGATAATATAATCGTAAATTTTTCAATTAAAAGTAAAGATTTCAGTATAATTTCTAATTTAAAGCCATGTTTTAAGATATAAGTCTAACACCAATTTCAATGGATTTGACTGGATATGTGAGTATGTAAAAAAATAATGATTGCAATTTATTTCTATTAATTACTAATCATACTTTGCTTAGTAAAACAATAGATATATTTTTCATAAGTTAATCTTGAATGGCATTTTTAAAAGTATATTAATTCTCAGACGGATGATACTTATAAGCTGACTGATATATTTTTAATTCCAAATCATATTCAAATGTTTTTAATGGACTTAATCTCTAGTATTTTATTATTAATTTAATTCTTTACGACAGGAGAATTTATATAATGAGTTAAAGAATTCGAAATGAGGATAGTTTATATTAAAGTCTAGGGTCAATAATAAATAGAATAAATATGTCTTAGAAAATTACTGAAGATGAAGAGCAAGTAGATCGTGTTAAAATCAATCAAACTAGACCCTGGGTTTGCTTGTATCTTAAAGAAATTGACTATTAACTTATATTTTTTAAATACTCATATCACTAAACTAAGGTTACGACCTACTGGTATGTTGGGTGTACATCCCGACCACTTTCGGTACCCCGGAGTTCGAAACTGTGGAGGTACTCGGCTTTTACGAGATAAGTACCGGATCTGAGAACCTCCTCAGAATACGTAGACAAGGTATAGGGGTACCACGCCAATAAAAACTCGACCATTGATCATATATGTCGTATTAAAACTGAGTGATAAATTTATCCTTTGCAACCAGGGGTTAAGTGCAGCAAGGATAGAGTAGGAGTTAAGAGACAGACCGCTAGAATCTCAGATTGGACTCTATTTGCTTAGTAAAAGTGAGGAACAACCAACCAAACTTATAAATCTCCTCAGAGTTTCATTTCAGGGTTTCCCCCTTAAACAAGCCATACAATAAGTTTTTGTTAAGAAGGGGTATTACCTGAATTACAAGCACTCATTTGGAAAGTTAGCTCTGGTATAAAAAAGGAAAAGACATGTGTAGTAGCGAAATACCACATAAGACCTCCCCAAGGAATTAGGTGAACGAGCACGGTGAGGAATCTATTCTGACCAGTTGATGGGTTTCTCTCCTCCTTAGCTTTTGGATGGATTGGATGCCCAAAAATCAAAGCATGAGACTAACTAGTTGTATATCTGACTGGCTTAAGCCCCAGAATTAATTTTCTTACAGCTTTAAATAATAATAATAATAATAATAATTATAATAATAATAATATCATAAAACTATTCCAACTGTCATTCATACTATATATATATATATATATATTTCTCAGAACTCGTATATTTTTAATATATGTGGTCATGTACATAAATCTCTAAACTAAAGATAATTAAGCTTAGAGCAGTAAAGTTAATATAGTGGAGTGCTATGAATAAAAATTAGCTTAAATTTGACAATTTGTTAAATCAAACGAAAGAAACTATTTTGAATATACTGAGCAAGATTCTGTCAAAATTGAAAATTTTACTGGGTAAAATTATGTGTCTTCTGGTAGAAATTGTAAGGGAGGTTAGATTAATCAAATAAAACAAAGTAAATAGATAAAAAATTTAGGGGGTTAAATTATATAAATATTAAAAAGAGTTTTACACAATTGATATTTTGACTTAAAATCGCTATTTCAAAATATAAGACTCTCCCTTTTATATAAAAATGAAGAATTAATTATCAGCTGTGGAGTAGGTATTATTAAATCCTCAAAAATATAAATAGTTTCAGAAGTGGAAACATAGAAATAAACTTTGACATATAATCATAGCTCTAGTATGGAGACTAATACTAGAGCTATGTAGATTAAAATATTCATAAGTAAAAACTTTAAAACTAGGGCTTAGGAATTTTGATATCTCTTATGAAAATATTATCAACTTTTAATCATACATTTTACCCTAAAATAAATTGAAAATATAGATTCCATGAATTTTAATATAAGAGTAGAAATGATATTTTAACTTTTGTTAGCGAATGTCACAAGCTCAAATAAACCAGAGTATAATTGATTCTGCCCATTTTAAACAATCCAAAAACAAAAATTAATCTCAATAATCACGAGAAAATTACAATAAAAAAGCGAATTATGCAGCTGCATAATCTTTCTATTAATCTAATATTGGCAACAGTTTCACTCGATTCCAAATCAAATAAAAACATCGGACGCATATCTTAGTGGAATAATCTTGCTATTTTAAATTCATCAAAATTTGTACATTTTGCCATTCAAGTTTTGAATTAGTCTTGTGAGAATAATAGATCCAAATATCAACGAAAATTCAACTCATACATTAGGAGTTAAGCGATAATAAATAGAAATAATCATTCATAAAATCAAAGAATCTAAATGCCAAAATAATACTAGTAAATATATTTATCTCAAATTTATGACAATTTATTGAATAATTTTGTAATTTTATTCTTTAATTTATTAATCATGAGAAATACTTTTTTTTAACCAAATTAATAATTAAATAAAATTGAACAAATTACCATTGATCTTAATTAAAATAGAAAATATCAATAAAAATAGAATATTAAAAATATAAAAATGACTAAAAATAATCAGTTTCCATGAAATTGAAGGATGTGATAACATAGATTTATAATAAAAATATGACTGGATATATCCCACTTTAAAAAAAAGGTCTAAGCGAATTGAAGCAATTAGAAAATGGCAAAATTAATAAATAACTTATATAATTGTATGAAGTAGACTTCTATTTTTTAATGTGAAGAAAACTAAGCTTCAATCTACCAAAATATGGAACAAATTCTTTATTATATATACAAAATAAATGAGTACTAAAATCAAAGTTATTAACATCAAAAAAAAGTAAAGGGAATTTAGGCATCAGAGAGAACTTCATAAATAGAAAGCACAATTTATATCAACCTTTTATCTCAAAAGAAAGTGCCAACATATAAGAAGGAGTATGCACTAAAATAAATAAATAAATAAATAAACCTAAATCAATAATTACTTTTATATTATATTTTAATTCATAGGCATTTTCTTATTTATTTTAATTTCAATCAATGAAGAGATATTCACTAGTAGCGAGGAAACTAGAAAAGCTTTACTTCAATAATGATAATCACACAAGTCTTTCAACCTAATTTAAAAAATTTAAAGTATGAGGAATTTTATTATATATTTCTAGTTAGTAAATGTTACAATAAGTTAACAAAATAATATTTTATTAAACACAGGTTAATCAAATTTCTTAATTTTTGAAAGTAAATTAAAATTCAATTCATTAAATTTTATTTAGTTCTAGATTAAATTATATATTGAAAAGACTACTTTTATTCAATAGTTTCAAATTAGACTCTGCCTATATTTCCAAATGCTCTCATAAATACATGTTCAAAAACCTCAAGAAATATAAACGACGAGTATTTATAGAAATTATGGATAATTAGAGAACTAATAATATTTTTTTAAATAACTTTTTAATCCAATAAAATTAAACAAATAACAAAAGCAATTCTTCAAGAGTAAATGATAAGAAAATTACAAGTTAAATTAAAAGTATATTTAATTCACTTTGTGATAAATTTTGATTGCTTAAATTAGATTCTTATTTATGCAAGATTTTGATAATTTTCCATTTTTGTTTCGTTATTTTTTATAAGTTTAAAATGTTTTTATCCTTAAATTTAAATTAATTAAATATATTTTATAACATCCTAAAATTCATATTCTGAGTAATTCATTTCAGTTTGGCCAAATAATTGTAAAATTAATTAAATATACAGAAACTAATACCCAGATATCTCACAAGCAAAATCTCAAAGAATTCATCCCAGACTCACTCACCTTCTTATAATTTAAGAGTAAAAATGTTCTCTTTTCTATAGCAAGACATGGAGGTTTGAAATTACATTTAAAACTAAAGAGCCCAAAGAATACCACAAAGATGAATCTCTGCGCTTCAATTTGCGATGCTCTTGATTTTACTCTGAGGACTGACAAGTCAACTGTTGTGTTCTTTGAGGATGTTGAATTTTGAAATTTCATTGGCTGCACCATGGGGCTTAATGAAAAGTATGGTACGAACAGAGTCTTCAATACTCTACTTTAAGAACATGGTATTGGTAGTTTTAACATAGGAATAGCAACCAGTGGAGCTAATGCAGTTTTTGAAATACAATTTGCTGATTATATCTTCCCAGCTTTCGATCAAATCGTTCATTAGTCAGCTAAGTGCAGATATACACATCTGGCAATGAATTTGATTGCGGAAGCTAATAATCAGATCACCATATGGTGCTGTTGGTCATGGTGCTCTTTTTCATTCTCAAAGGCTTACTATGTATACACACACATGTCTTATTATTTGTCGAACAAAAGAATTTGCAATTATAAATATATGAACTTATGAATAAGAATAAAACATATTAATTTATAATTGTTTATCAAGATAAATGTTTTGTTTGAATCATTATAAATAATCACTTATTTTTAACCTTTTATAATTTTAGAATTTTATGAATGATAATTATCATTATCTTACATTTCTGACTATAAGATTTATTTTGTTTCCACCTCCCTACTCATTAAGACAATCTTGATAATAATTACTTTAAATTCAGTTAGATCTCTCTAATGCTGTAATTCCCAGATCTCCAATTTAAGCAAAGGAACTTTTACTCACAAGTATTAGAAGCAGAAATCAAGTTTTATACTTTGAACCATAGATTTATTTTTACAGAATTGCAAAGGAGAAAGATATATATTCCTCATTCATTTTATTGTAAATCGTATATTAATCTTAATACTTTACCTATAGAGGACTTTGAAATCCCATTAATACGAAGTCAGAAATATTGAACTAAGGTAAAAATTTAGCAATTATTTTAAGCCACTAACTAAGACATATAAGAATAGCTGTTGCCATATCAGATAAATAAAAAAGAGTTTCTTGTAAAATTATTGATTTAAGAACTATCTTCTCATTGAATAAAGAGACTATGATTAACTCAAGCATGTGTATAATTACTCATGAAGCTCCCTTTAGTGGGGATTTTGGAGCAGAGCTCCATGCCAAAATTTAAGAAAAATGTTTCTTGCATCTTGAAGCTCCAGTCAAGAGAGTATGCGGTTATGATGCTTATTTTTTATACTTAAATAAGACTTTTTGCGCATATATAGAGAATATTTGCTGCATAAGCACAAATTAATGTAAGAATTCTTTTCCCATTAGTTATAGGTTAATTCTTTTTCCCAAACAGATTCAAGATCCTTTAATAAATAAAAGATTTTATGAATTATTGATATTTAACCATGCAAAATTAATCAAATTATTCGAAAATCTTAAAAAGATTTAAAATTGATTACTTAAATTAATATAAAATTTCACTTTTATCATATTTATATCTTCTGGCAATCTTTTCAGATACACTCAAATCTTTTATCATCTATTAATCAAGATGCTACTTTTAAAATAAACTCACAAATGTTCAAGAAAATTTCGATAGATAAAAATGAATTTAGAAATAATCAAAAACATTTAATAACGAAAGAATTAATGTTAATAAAATTCTATATTAGCATTGCTTTCATTCAAAACCCCAAAACCCCTTAATGAGGTTTATAAGTGCTTTGATTTGTAGGGTATAGTTGGGGTCTTATTGGAGTTAGTAGAGAAATTAGGTCAAATTGCAAAATGAGAAATAGAAATTAGCGAAATTTAGGGTCTATTTATGATGAGTAATATTTAGATTTACTGCTTAAGCTTAGGTATGGTACGAGTATTAATATAGACATAGCCAAACCTGTACTAAATTATACAGCTATAGCAAAGTTATTACGCAAGAGTGCCTCAACTGTTAGGTATCACTGCCTGCTAGCTATTTAGCATTATAACTCTGGTTCTTCAACGCATCCTGCAAGAAAATAAAAGTTCTCTCAGGCTCATATTGTCTTCCTCTGCGATTCGAAGACTTTGAAGTATTGGGAACACTTTCCATTAGACTAGTGAGCTGTAATGTTTCATCGCAGGTTTCCTCACATGCGTATCTCTCCTTAGACTATAGCCAATATTTATAGAAGAAATGGTATTACTTTCAAGACTGTCAACAGAGTGAAGAGAGTGATTGATTTTACAGTGCCATTTTATAGTAATAATTTAAACTATATATATGATTAAATGCAGAGAGCTATTGACTAATAACATCAAGTTCATACACGCTGATGAAGCAGTGTTCACCTTCAACACCTTTATTAATAAGTCATGGTACAAGAAATATGATAACATAGAGGTCTACGACTAGAAAGTAAAGGTTGTAACTCATTCAATTTTAGCTGGTATTAGTGAAGATTCTGGTTGAGAAAGTTATGTGATTCATCCTCGCTCTATTAAGCGAGAGTAGTGTATAGAGTTCCTACATAAGCTGAGAGATAAATACTACTATTAAGAAATCATCCTGTTTGTTGACAACCTCTCAGATCATAAGACTAAGGAGTCTAAGAAAGCTTATGAAGAGTTAAACATTACTCCTGTATACAATGTTCCTTACAGCCCTTAATTTAATGGAATTGAATTCTACTGGAGTTAAATAAAGACCCACTACAAGAAACTGCTGCTATATCACCTAATGCATGACTTGCCTGTAGATACAGTAGACTTGATTCAGAGTAGCTGCAAGAGAGTAAGCATAGATAAGACAACAGTTTGTACGATAGAGGGAAGAATGAATGTTTATAAATAAGTCTTAGATTTAAATGATTGAATAAGTTCACATATTAAACTAACCCATAAAGGGGTTTGGCTTCTCTTTTTTCTCCTCTTCTTATGGCTTGCTTGAGCCCATATTTCTTCTCTTTGTGCCAGCTCCTGCATCTATGTTCATTTCATCTGGCCTTTAAACATCTTTATAAAGTCTCTTGCTCACTTCATGAATGGTCTATGACTTTCTCTCTCTGTGAACCTTTGCATGTTCTTTCATTAGAAATATACCAGTTCCAGGTTTCCCTAAAGAGTTATAAATCAAAGCTTACTAGAAAGGAATGGATGCTTCTTAAGCTCTGCGAGCCAGGTCTCGCTTATAAGTATGCCTTGCTTCTTTTAATCTTCAGGAGAAATTGAATAGCGTTTCTTGTGAGCTTCTTCAATGATTTCTCTGAGGTAACTCTCTCTTAAAGTGCCAAGAACACCAAAGAAGAAGCTCCTTTCTGGAAGCTTGTTAGAGAGTTGTTTCTTGGTAGGAAGATAAACTACCAACTCTTCATCTTACATCGCATCCTCGTAGAGATTAGTGACTGAAATCTATGGGTAGTTTGGTATTTTTATCAACTTAATTTCATTGTTTTTGAAGCTTTCTTCTCACAGAGTATCGCTTTTAAGAATGAAAATTTGGTACCTTCCATCGTTGGAAGGAATAAACCCACTGTATTATATGATTAAGTATATGCCACATGCTTACCATGCTAAGTGAGGTATCGATAAAGATCTTCTTTGCTTCTAAATCTTGAGATCATTTCTTAAGCTTCAACCCTCTTCATTGCAGTACTTTTAGATTCCATCCTTGTTCCTTCTCTTGTTATTGAATTTCAAATTTTAATATATAGAGTTCTGGATCCTACTGTGAAATATCTTAGTATTAAATATGGGCATCTTATAGGAGGTCAACCTGGTAAAGATTTGTGGAGAAAGCTGGCATAATCTGTAACAAACTTCAGAGATGGAGCTCCATTTTTATCAATTTAGTTCCATTAAATTAGTACTAAATTTGTTTAAATTTAATTAGTACTGGTACTAATTCCGTTTAATTTTAATTGGTACCAATTTAATAGTACCAAAACTTAATTAGTACCTACTTTTAAACTAATGAGGTTTTAATGGAAAAGTTCCAAAATGGTTCAGAACCTAATTGGTAGCAGTACCAACCTGAATTTATTCTCAGTTGGTACCAAAATTAAAAATATTAAGCATTAAATTAGAAAATTCATAGTTATAAACTAAGTATAAATATGAAATCTGACACCTAAGAATCAACCATTAGTGCTGCTGTGCCAACTCCTATACAAAGTTAGTATATCCAGTGAGGTTATTACTAATTAATAATAGAAATTTAAATTTGAATTTAAACATGGCGACTAACTTAAATCGCAAAGCAGTCTCTCTTGGCAGTGGATAATCTTAGCTAAACTTTGGCTAAACTAAGAAGCCAGAGATCATCTACATTGAAAAGGAGCCAGAGCTTAAAGCTCTTGAGTTTGAATCAGAGGTGTTTGTTCTAGAAATAAATATCAGGAAGCAGAGAGCAGAGATGGGTATTTAAACGCTAATCGAAGATGTTGAGGAGTTAAAAGAACAGCTCCCAGTAGAAAAGGTTAGAGCATTTTAATGTGATGAATGCTAAAATTTCTACTCAACTGATTCTAGCTTGAAGAGGCACATCAAAGAAATACACTATGGTAGAGCTAAGATCTATCTCAAGCATGATAAAGTTGATGGCAGGTATTAATGCACAACTTGTATGAAGTCCTAAACCCATTCAGCAAAAGTGAAGAAGCACATGCAAAAGCATCACTTAAGCGAGTTCTTGATTCAAGATAAAGAAACTTAAAAGCTTATACCTGCAAAGAGAAAATCAAATACTATTGAGTCATAAAGAGATTAACAGGAGAGACTCAAGAGATAGAAGCTGCATGAATTGATGAATCAACCGGTAGGCAACACTATATTAGCATGCTTCTAAGCCAAAGCTCTGAACATACCTGCATTAAATGCAATTGATATTAGCAGTTGTATTGATAACTATTTGCAAATAAGCGTTCCTGCAAAACCAAAACTCATTGTAATTGATGATTATGCATACAAGGTGTATCCTTACAGCTATCTACTTAAGAATGAGCAGTACCAAAATGAGTTTGCTAACGAATACATGATTCTTAGAGAGGCTTAGAGAAGAGATTGCAAGAACTTGCTTAAGCTAAATGGTGTCATTTTAAGCTACGGTTATATCGCATTAAGGCTTAAGAAATATGAAATGACTCTGAGAGATTATCTGAATCATAACAGATACCCAGATGATTTGAATGATATACTATCAGATATGATATAGGGTTTCAAGGAGTTGCATGAACTTGGATATGCTCAAAGAGATTTGAAGCCAAAAAATATTATGATAAACCTCTGCCCTTTAGAAGTAGTTGTTATAGATTTCAATAGAGCATTAAGATAAGAGATAGTAACCTTAGCAATGGTTCTTGGGACACCTGGATACTTCCCAATCAGAGAGAAATGGACTAATGGCTCTGTTTAGTGGGATGTATGGGCAATAGGAGCTATTATATTAGAGAATGATATGGAAAGTATGGCTTACTTTGGTATAAAGTTTGAAAAATAATCAATACTGTAAGCTTAGAAGCATATCAAGTAAGATTTTGTATGCAAGGAAATAAAAAAGATAGTAGAGATGATAATAATTAGTGCTCCCTCCTATCCAAGGTAAACGTTGGATGACATACTTGTGCCACTTAAGAGAGCAAGATTCCAGAGGTATAACAAAGACAAGCAAATAAAATTCGTTTGAATTAAATAACCTATTACTCATTAAATATTCATTAAATTCACATAAAACCTTCGTTTTTCTCTACTATACCCTACAAATCAAAGCACTTATAAACCTCATTAAGGGGTTTTGGGGTTTTGATTCCTCCAATAACTAAAAATAGTAAATCTATTTAAACTTGAACAACAATAATAATTATGATAAGCCATACTTGTAAAGAACAATAATAGCAAAATTATTTTTAGATTTTATATTTGAGTCTTTTTTTTTATTATTTAATAATTTAGTTTTTTCTATCTATTTATTGGATAAAAAACATGATTTTTCATAGATATCGATAATACAAATAGCTGAAAGATTGTTCTTTTTAAATAATATTTAAATAAAACTATGATTTAAATTAATTTAATGGGAATTGACGTCAGCGCTTGCTACCTGAAGTGAACATTCGCTACCTGACGTCAGGACATACAACGTGACGTCAGAACAAAAAACGACATGACGTTAGGTCTCGCTACAGACATCATGACTTGGTTAAAGATTATTATAATATGAAAATATACTAAGAATTAAATATTGATTTTAAATAAAAAACCAAAAAAGGCTATTAGATTAATTATTATTATAATCAAAATTGGAAACAATAAAAATCTCAAAAGAACTATTAAAGAAATATTTTGCTATTTTTTATTTAAATATCAATTATTTTATTTAAGGATTATATTATTTTAAGATCAAATTAAACATATATTCAGATTACCTTTTCTAACAATTTTTAATTCTATGTTGATTATATCTTAGTGTTACAAATTATTTGGTATTTTCAATATATTTTTGAAAACCCAAATATTTTAATCCAAAATATTTAGTATATATTCTTATTAGTTAAAAACTTATTTTATTTAAGTAAGTATAACAAAAAATATTGAAAACATTTTGATCTCATCCCTGGAAATCACATAGACGATAAAATTGATATCAAAGCAGATTGAGGAAGTACTATTCAATTAAAATAAACTAGTAATCATGATTATGCTACCAATAGTCGTGAATGACAAAGGGATACAAAGCGTGGAGAAAATCAGGTCTGTAAACTGGAAGCTCGACAATCAAAACTCCAAAACCCTTTCAGTAGTTTGATTGAGTTTTTGATTGATAAAAGTAGACTATTAGTGCATACTTTATTAGGGTTTTAATAGGGTTTATGTAGGGGTTTAATGTTTAAATATTAGTAATTTAAGTGAGTATAACAAGCGAGTTTTTAAATATTTCACACAAACATAAGCTTAGAGTCATGTGGCAGTTCTCTGAATTTTATCTTTCTAAGTTGATGTTTGATTTTTTCTATTGTTTGTTAATTCTCTTAGTTTGGCTTGATAATAGTTGAGTATGCAAGTTCTCTGAAGCTTCCATTGATTTTATTTTTTTCGAGATATTGTTTGATTCTCTGCTTAGAATCTCTCTCACCCCTGCAGCAAAAGTAATCGTTCCCTGGCATGTCGCTCTCTATTATAATTACTGCTAGAGCCTAGATATCCCATTAAGTGTCTCCATCTCTCCAATCCTCTCTCTCTGGGAAATATCCAGGAGTGCCGTATACATTTCCTTATGCAGAGGCTTGTACTCTTTGAGCTCTGTTGAAGTCAATAATATAAACTCTAAGAAGCTGAAAGTTCATCATAATGTTCTCTGGTTTTAAGTCTCTATGAACATAACCTAGCTTGTGAAGCTCTTCAATCTCCTCAACTATCTTCTAAACTATCTAGCTAACTTATCTCTAACATCTATTGTCAGATAAGAATTCTCTGTAAGTCATTTCAAGTAAAGGAAGGCTTAATACTACATGATCTTTACCAAGTAATATAGCATCAAGCTAGATGATATGCCTGCACTCATTTAACTTTGCCTTTTAAAGACCATAATACTCATTAGCAAATTCCATTTGGAACTTGTCATCAGTAAGGAAGTAATTGAAAAGATATATCTTGTAAGCATATTAGTCATCAGTAATGACTCTCTTCTCTATTTTATCTTCAAGAGTAAGGTAGTTTTCTAGGCAAGAATCTAAGTCAATAGTTTTTAATATAGGAATCTTCATTGCCTCTATTTTAACCATGATTTTATTAATCTCAGAGACTGGAAAGTTCTTAACTGCTTTCTTCATTTCGAATTTCGACTTACTTCTAGACTTCAACTCTAGGAGACTCTACTGGGTTTCTTGATCTTCTCTTTTAGAGGAATTTATTCCCTGTAGGTTCATGGATAAAGACAAAACTTTATTTGTGCTTTTTCTTTAAGTGCACTTTGAGGTCTCTAGTATGAGAATATGGCTTCTCACAGAACTCACAGATATATTCCCCATCTTTCTTTTAATGCTTGAGATATAACCTTGGCAAAGCGTCGTGTATATCTCTCAAGTGTCTTTTATAAGTTGACTTGTAAGGGAAACTTAATTGCATTCTTTGCATTAATAGTCAACTTTGGCTGGTATTTATTAATGCTCTATGGCGGGTTGTTTAACATCCTCCTCAATTTGCACAACTTCTTTGATAACCTCCTACTTAACTTATATTTAAATCTCAAAGCTAGACTGCTCAAAGTTCTCATAAGTAGGCTCCCACTGAGTACAAGCGTCTCTGGTCTCTACTTTTCTTGGATGCTAGAATAATAACTTTTATTGACTTGATCCAAGTAATGCCGCTCTTCTTAACAGGTTAGCGCTCATTTAAGTTTGCTGATATATTTTATATAATAATGATAAAATTCACCTAGGTATACTATAATAGTCGAGAATAAGACACTCTAGTAGATTCTTTGCTGAGAGGTAAGAAAATTAAACAACCATAAAAGACTGTAAGTTGACATATTTTATGACAATTTTATACATTTTAGTAAATTAAAATACTCCTAAGGAAGTTTTGTTTCTCAAGGAGGTCCTCCAAATCAAGTTTGAACATAATTTGGAGGTAAAGTTATTAAACATTTTTAAATTTAAAATGCTCCTAATTAAGTTTTAACCTTAAAATTAAAATCCTAATAAAGTTTGAACTTAATTTGGAGGACCTCCTAAAATAATTAAACATTATTAGGAGCAATTTAATGGAGATAGATTGATAAAAATGGAAATCAATCAGTGAAACTTGGAGCAAGTTTTTCAATCCTTCTCCGCATATCTTTTCAAGGTTGACCTCCAGTAAACCCTCCCTATTTAGTAGTAAAATTTTAATAAACTTAGAATGGATATCCATAATTTTAAATTTCATTAACATTTCTAGAAAGAGGAAGCAAGATGCAGTCTATGAATGATGAAATGAAGAGAATTTAATCTCAAGATTTAATAGGAAAATTCGAAGTAAAGAGGACCTCTATAGATATTTGGTATAGCAAGGTAAGTTCTTAAGTAAGATTAATAAATCCATTATAGTTCGATTGCTCTTGCCAACTTAGGAGGGAACTAAAATCTCATTCTTAAAAGCCTTACTGAGTGAAGACAAAAAAGCTTTTAAGTCTAATGAAATTAGGAAGATAGAGAACCTAACAACCCTGAAATATCAGTGACAAACCTATATGACGATGCTATGAGTGATCCAGAAGTAGCTATCTACCTTCCATCAAAGCTACAGCTCTCAAATAAGTTGCCAGAGAGAAATTTCTTCTTTGGTGTTCTTGCAACTCTGAAACCTGAGTGCTTAAATGAAGTTATTTAAGAAGCTCTTAAGGAACGCTAAAGCATTTCTCCTGAAGAAAAAGAGAAGCAAGGTATTAAAATAAGTGACACTTACCTGTAGGAACTTCAAAAGCATCCTTTAATCTCAAGTAAGCTTAATCTTCTAACTTTATAGAAAAACCTGGCACTGCTATATACTTGATGAAAGAGCGCAGCAAATTAAACAGAGAGAGAAAGTCTCAAGTAAAACATGAATTGAGTAAGAAGCTCTTCAAAGATTTATAAAAGCCAGAAGAGATAAACATAGATGCAGAAGTTGGTTTGACACTAAGAGAAGAAACATAGGCCCAAGCAAGCCTTAAGAGGAAGAAAAGAAAGAGAAGCCAAATCCCTTTACAGGCAAATTTAATATGTAAACTTATTCATTCGTTTAAATCCAAAACTTATTTATAAACACAAAATCTCCCTTCTCTTGCGCATACTTTAGCTTTCTCATCACTGACTCTCTTAGCAGCACTCTTAATAAAATCGACTGCATCTATCTTTAAATCATGCATCAGATGGTAGAGAAGTAATTTCTTATAATGGCCTTTCAATAACCCCCAATATAACTCAATTCCATTGAATAAGGGCTGTAAGGAACATTAAATACAGGTGTTATGTTCAATCTTTCATATTCCTTCCTTGAGTCTATAGTTTTATGAACTGACAAGTTATCAACTAATAAAATAATATCTTAGTCATCGTACTTATCTTTGAGTTATTGTAAGAACTAGATATTTTATTCAGTCTTTATAGAGCGAGGGTGAATAACATAAGTCTTGATGCCACAATCTTCACTTATTCCACCAAGAATTGCATGAGTTTACACCTTAACCTTTTAGTCATAAACTTCAATATTGCTATACCTCTTGTACCAAGACCTTGATATAAAGGTATTGAATGTAAATACAGCTTCATCAGCATGTATGAACTTTATATTATGCTCTTAAGATTTCTGCATTTAATCGAATATATAATTTAAATTATCTCAATAAAATGGAGCATTAAAGTCAATCACTCTCTTAATGCGATTGACTGTCTTCTAAGATATTCCATTCTTTTTATATATGTTAGCTATCGATTAAGCAGAGATATGAAGCTCAGGAAATTGGCGATGAAACATCACAGCTCTCTAGGCCAGAGAAAAATGAGCTCAGTATTTAAGAGTCTTATCATTAATGAGATAATCAATATGATGCTGCTAAAACTTTAGAGGTCTTTTAGGCTTAGAATTAAGATGCTATCTCTTTAAACTCAATGCTAATAGACAGTGAGACCTCACAGTAACAGGAGATTTATGGAGTAGCCTTGCTATAGACGTATAATTCAGAATAGCTTGAGTTATTCACTATATTCATAACATCCATATCGCAACTTAAACAATAAAACTATATACTCACTGTCATAAATAGACCCCAAACCTCGCATATACTCACTTAAATTACTAATATTTAAACATTAAACTTCTACATAAACCCTATTAAAACCGTAATAAAGTATGCACTAATAGTCTACTTTTATCAATCAAAAAATCAATCAAACTACTGAAAGGGTTTTGGGGTTTTGAATGGCAAGTACTGGAGAAACACAGAGGCAATGGAAGGAATAGTTATATCTACAATCTGATAGAGTAATTTAAAGAATAGCAAAAACTGGGTGATTCTAAAAATCGAGAAAGGTATTAAAACTTTTGAAATCCACGACACAAGGAAATCAATAGGAAGCTTGGCTCTATACAAAAGCATTTAGGCAAGTTAAGTGAACTTCTAGAAGAGACTGTTGGAAGGAGAGAAAAATCAAGAAATTAAATAGTTTGTTAAACACGAACTAAGTGAAATATCTGGAAGACTTCGGGATTATGGCGATTCTAATATCTAACCACCTTGCAATTGAATTGCAGGATGGACTAGTATTTCAAATCTTCGCTAAAGACTGGATAAACATGTAGAGATACTACATGATGTTCTACCTGGAAGTGGGATTAATGAAGTTAGAGATCGGTAGATCAGGATTTGTACGAGCGACGAAGAGATGACGAGAGATACCGAGAAAAAGAACAACAAAATATGGGAGCTTGCTAATGAGGAAATGTGGTCATAGACATAAATATTCAACTCCTAGATTGACCAATGGGACTAAGTAGTAATGAGGGAAGACAAAAGAGTATAAATAGAGAGGGAGCTTGAAGCAAGCGAAGGTATATTCAGTGAGTTAATGGACGAAATCCCTGAAGTAGAGGAACTCCTATCTGGAAATGAGGTGGAGCACCAGCAAAAAAAGAGGGAATAGGAGGCAGTGAACTTGAGCAATGATGACAACAAGAATAACAGCCTAGAAGGAGCAGAGAAACAATCGAGAGTTAAAGATGACTAGGAAGGAATTGGATAGGTGAATCTAGTATAAGAAATGAATAAGATAGAATGAATCGCAGGGAACCGCAACTGTCCACGGTCAAATAAAAAACTGATTTCACTATATCATACTTTGGGTAATTTATCGCACCTGATATTCAAAGTATATCAAATTTTACCTTCATAGAATTTATACCATTACTAAGTATAACAAAAAAAATCTTTTAATAAAATGATTTTTTCAACCATATTTTTATAAGAATATAAAAATCCATGCAAAAGTTATATTCTTCTTGAATTCATCAAACTTCTACATATTAATATAAAGATTTTAAATTAAAAATAAAGGATTCAGTAAAACTAAAGCTTTTTGTAAATACATATCTTTTTGTATAATAATTTTTATAAAACTCATTAAATTTTAATGTAATTTGAATAAGAACAATTTTCTATATAAATTGATATTATTATAAAAAATATTTATTTAAATTAACTTAACTGAGTGAGTTATAAAGTCTAATTGCTTGTCATGTGATCAAAAACAAATATTGATGAAAGAATTACAAAGACGCATTTTAAGCAAATAATAGTCTTAAATCTTATTCTTAATAAAAGTTTAAATCATAACTTTGCAAGAATAGACATGGTTCTTGCCGGCAGATATGAATGTGCAAAGATAAAACTTTGTAAAGAATTTAAATTTAATTGAGGCTTAACAATTCAATTTAGCCGAAAGATAGTCAAAGCCTCTAAATTTTATTTTCAGGAGGAACCTATGGCAAAAGTCAAATCTCAAAATTTACAAGATTTGCTAACTTTTAGAAATCTTTTCAATCGAACGATTTATTGAGAAATTTCTATGAATGATTTCAAAACTCCAAAACCCATGAAAAAATAATCATTTCATTTCTATGACGAAAAGAGAAATGTGCCCATCCTATAAAAAATACATAGAACTTAGCTTATTTAATTTGATGTAAACGAGATGATGTTAGTACTATGTCAATGTAAAAACAAATTTAGCAGAGGTCTTGTATGAACAGTTTTAAGTTTAAATACAGGTTCTTCAAATTATCAAGCAAGTAAATGATCGTCTCTCGTAACTTAATATCTTTGACAAGTTTGTTACTTAGCAATGAAAGCATTTAATTAAAATTGGTTCAGGTATTTATAACTTACTGACTGACTGACTGCACGCACATTCTACTTTCAATAATCTTTAGAGAGGGGGCTAAAGCTGAATGATTGAATAGAGAAAAGCATATAGAATCGATTCTATTATCTCAACATATATTTCAATAAGTGCATGCTGTTATACTCACGTAACATATCTTCAATCCTTCCTCTAATTCGATTATGAGCCCAAAAATTCCTTAGAAGTCAAATGACCTAATTATGTATTTAAATGATTTAATATTTTTTAATACAAGTATGATAAAAGAATAATCGATATCAAATGCATTAAGCTCGTCCATATAATTGCAAATGCTTTAATGATATTTTAGTGGCATTTCCTTTAACTTTTAAAAGTAAGTAAAGGTGTTTCGATTCTCTAAGTAACTGAGTGAGTTATAAAGTTTAATTGCTTTTGTCATGTGATGAAAAACAAATATTGATGAAAGAATTACAAAGACGCATTTTAAGCAAATTATAGTCTTAAATCTTATTCTTAATAAAAGTTTAATTCATAACTTTGCAAGAATAGACATGGTTCTTGCCAGCAGATATGAATGTGCAAAGATAAAACTTTGTAAAGAATTTAAATTTAATTGAGGCTTAACAATTCAATTTAGCCGAAAGATAGTCAAAGCATCTAAATTTTATTTTCAAGAGGAACCTACAACAAAAGTCAAATCTCAAAATTTACAAGATTTGCTAACTTTTAGAAATCTTTTCAATCGAACGATTTATTGAGAAATTTCTATGAATGATTTCAAAAACTCCAAAACCCATGAAAAAATAATCATTTCATTTCTATGATGAAAAGAGAAATGTGCCCATCCTCTAAAAAATACATAGAACTTAGCTTATTTAATTTGATGTATAAGAGATGATGTTAGTACTATGTCATTGTAAAAACAAATTTAGCAGAGGTCTTGTATGAACAGTTTTAAGTTTAAATACAGGTTCTTCAAATTATCAAGCAAGTAAATGATCGTCTCTCGTAACTTAATATCTTTGACAAGTTTGTTACTTAGCAATGAAAGCATTTAATTAAAATTGGTTCAGGTATTTATAACTTACTGACTGACTGACTGCACGCACATTCTACTTTCAATAATCTTTAGAGAGGGGGCTAAAGCCACTTGGAAATGAATGATTGAATAGAGACAAGCATATAGAATCGATTCTTTTATCTCAACATATATTTCAATAAGTGTATGCTGTTATACTCACGTAACATATCTTCAATCCTTCCTCTAATTTGATTATGAGCCCAAAAATTCCTTAGAAGTCAAATGACCTAATTATGTATTTAAATGATTTAATATTTTTTTTATTACAAGTATGATAAAAGAATATCGATAATATGCATTAAGCTCGTCCATATAATTGCAAATGTTTTAATGATATTTAGTGGCATTTCCTTTAACTTTTAAAAGTAAGTAAAGGTGTTTCGATTCTCTAAGTAACTGAGTGAGTTATAAAGTTTAATTGCTTTTGTCATGTGATGAAAAACAAATATTGATGAAAGAATTACAAAGACGCATTTTAAGCAAATTATAGTCTTAAATCTTATTCTTAATAAAAGTTTAAATCATGACTTTGCAAGAAATTGACATGGTTCTTGTCAGCAGATATGAATGTGCAAAGATAAAACTTTGTAAAGAATTTAAATTTAATTGAGGCTTAACAATTCAATTTAGCCGAAAGATAGTCAAAGCCTCTAAATTTTATTTTCAGGAGGAACCTATGGCAAAAGTCAAATCTCAAAATTTACAAGATTTGCTAACTTTTAGAAATCTTTTCAATCGAACGATTTATTGAGAAATTTCTATGAATGATTTCAAAACTCCAAAACACATGAAAAAATAATCATTTCATTTCTATGACGAAAAGAGAAATGCGCCCATCCTCTAAAAAATACATAGAACTTAGCTTATTTAATTTTATGTATACGAGATGATGTTAATACTATGTCAATGTAAAAACAAATTTAGCAGAGGTCTTGTATGAACAGTTTTAAGTTTAAATACAGGTTCTTCAAATTATCAAGCAAGTAAATGATCGTCTCTCGTAACTTAATATCTTTGACAAGTTTGTTACTTAGCAATGAAAGCATTTAATTAAAATTGGTTCAGGTATTTATAACTTACTGACTGACTGACTGCACGCACATTCTACTTTCAATAATCTTTAGAGAGGGGGCTAAAGCTGAATGATTGAATAGAGAAAAGCATATAGAATCGATTCTATTATCTTAACATATATTTCAATAAGTGTATGCTGTTATACTCACGTAACATATTTTCAATCCTTCCTCTATTTCGATTATGAGCCCAAAAATTCCTTAGAAGTCAAATGACTTAATTATGTATTAAAATGATTTAATACTTTTTAATACAAGTATGATAAAAGAATAATCGATATCATATGCATTAAGCTCGTCCATATAATTGCAAATGTTTTAATGATATTTTTTTTTTTTTTTTTTTTTTTTTTTTTTTTTTTTTTTTTTTTTTTTTTTTAATGGGCAATCCTTAGATTAAAATGAAGTAAAGGTGTTTAGAGTCTCTGAGTACCTGAGTTATAAAGTTTAACTGCTTGGCTTGTGATGAAAAAGAAATATTGATGAAAGAATAACATAGACGCATTTTTAGCAAATTATAGTCTTAAATCTCATTCTTAATAAAAGTTTAATTGATAACTTTGCAAGAATTGACATGGTTCTCGTCAGTAGATATGAATGTGCAAAGATAAAACTTTGTAAAGAATTTAAATTTAATTGAGGCTTAACAATTCAATTTAGCCGAAAGATAGTCAAAGCCTCTAAATTTTATTTTCAGGAGGAACCTATGGCAAAAGTCAAATCTCAAAATTTACAAGATTTGCTAACTTTTAGAAATCTTTTCAATCGAACGATTTATTGAGAAATTTCTATGAATGATTTCAAAACTCCAAAACACATGAAAAAATAATCATTTCATTTCTATGACGAAAAGAGAAATGCGCCCATCCTCTAAAAAATACATAGAACTTAGCTTATTTAATTTTATGTATACGAGATGATGTTAATACTATGTCAATGTAAAAACAAATTTAGCAGAGGTCTTGTATGAACAGTTTTAAGTTTAAATACAGGTTCTTCAAATTATCAAGCAAGTAAATGATCGTCTCTCGTAACTTAATATCTTTGACAAGTTTGTTACTTAGCAATGAAAGCATTTAATTAAAATTGGTTCAGGTATTTATAACTTACTGACTGACTGACTGCACGCACATTCTACTTTCAATAATCTTTAGAGAGGGGGCTAAAGCTGAATGATTGAATAGAGAAAAGCATATAGAATCGATTCTATTATCTTAACATATATTTCAATAAGTGCATGCTGTTATACTCACGTAACATATCTTCAATCCTTCCTCTAATTCGATTATGAGCCCAAAAATTCCTTAGAAGTCAAATGACCTAATTATGTATTTAAATGATTTAATATTTTTTAATACAAGTATGATAAAAGAATAATTGATATCATATGCATTCAGTTCGTCCATTTAATTGCAAATGTTTTAATGATATTTTAGTGGCATCTCCTTTAACTTTAAAAAGTAAGAAAAGGTGTTTCGACTCTCTAAGTAACTGAGTGAGTTATAAAGTTTAATTTCTCTTGTCATGTGATGAAAAACAAATATTGATGAAAGAATTACAAAGACGCATTTTAAGCAAATTATAGTCTTAAATCTTATTCTTAATAAAAGTTTCAATCATAACTTTGCAAGAATAGACATGGTTCTTGCCAGCAGATATGAATGTGCAAAGATTAAACTTTGTAATGAATTAAAATTTAATTGAGGCTTGACAATTCAATTTAGCCGAAAGATAGTCAAAGCCTCTAAATTATATTTTCAAGTGGAACCTTTGGCAAAAGTCAAATCTCAAAATTTACAAGATTTGCTAACTTTTAGAAATCTTTTCAATCGAACGATTTATTGAGAAATTTCTATGAATGATTTCAAAACTCCAAAACACATGAAAAAATAATCATTTCATTTCTATGACGAAAAGAGAAATGCGCCCATCCTCTAAAAAATACATAGAACTTAGCTTATTTAATTTTATGTATACGAGATGATGTTAATACTATGTCAATGTAAAAACAAATTTAGCAGAGGTCTTGTATGAACAGTTTTAAGTTTAAATACAGGTTCTTCAAATTATCAAGCAAGTAAATGATCGTCTCTCGTAACTTAATATCTTTGACAAGTTTGTTACTTAGCAATGAAAGCATTTAATTAAAATTGGTTCAGGTATTTATAACTTACTGACTGACTGACTGCACGCACATTCTACTTTCAATAATCTTTAGAGAGGGGGCTAAAGCCACTTGGAAATGAATGATTGAATAGAGACAAGCATATAGAATCGATTCTTTTATCTCAACATATATTTCAATAAGTGTATGCTGTTATACTCACGTAACATATCTTCAATCCTTCCTCTAATTTGATTATGAGCCCAAAAATTCCTTAGAAGTCAAATGACCTAATTATGTATTTAAATGATTTAATATTTTTTTTATTACAAGTATGATAAAAGAATAATCGATATCATATGCATTCAGTTCGTCCATTTAATTGCAAATGTTTTAATGATATTTTAGTGGCATTTCCTTTAACTTTTAAAAGTAAGTAACGGTGTTTCGACTATCAAAGTAACTTAGTGAGTTATAAAATTTAATTGCTCTTGTCATGTGATGAAAAACAAATATTGATGAAAGAATAACAAAGACGCATTTTAAGCAAATTATAGTCTTAAATCTTATTCTTAATAAAAGTTTAAATCATGACTTTGCAAGAAATTGACATGGTTCTTGTCAGCAGATATGAATGTGCAAAGATAAAACTTTGTAAAGAATTTAAATTTAATTGAGGCTTAACAATTCAATTTAGCCGAAAGATAGTCAAAGCCTCTAAATTTTATTTTCAGGAGGAACCTATGGCAAAAGTCAAATCTCAAAATTTACAAGATTTGCTAACTTTTAGAAATCTTTTCAATCGAACGATTTATTGAGAAATTTCTATGAATGATTTCAAAACTCCAAAACCCATGAAAAAATAATCATTTCATTTCTATGATGAAAAGAGAAATGTGCTCATCCTCTAAAAAATACATAGAACTTAGCTTATTTAATTTGATGTATACGAGATGATGTTAGTACTATGTCAATGTAAAAACAAATTTAGCAGAGGTCTTGTATGAACAGTTTTAAGTTTAAATACAGGTTCTTCAAATTATCAAGCAAGTAAATGATCGTCTCTCGTAACTTAATATCTTTGACAAGTTTGTTACTTAGCAATGAAAGCATTTAATTAAAATTGGTTCAGGTATTTATAACTTACTGACTGACTGACTGCACGCACATTCTACTTTCAATAATCTTTAGAGAGGGGGCTAAAAGCTGAATGATTGAATAGAGACAAGCATATAGAATCGATTCTATTTTCTCAACATATATTTCAATAAGTGTATGCTGTTATACTCACGTAACATATTTTCAATCCTTCCTCTATTTCGATTATGAGCCCAAAAATTCCTTAGAAGTCAAATGACTTAATTATGTATTAAAATGATTTAATACTTTTTAATACAAGTATGATAAAAGAATAATCGATATCATATGCATTAAGCTCGTCCATATAATTGCAAATGTTTTAATGATATTTTAGTGGCATTTCCTTTAACTTTTAAAAGTAAGTAAAGGTGTTTCGATTCTCTAAGTAACTGAGTGAGTTATAAAGTTTAATTGCTTTTGTCATGTGATGAAAAACAAATATTGATGAAAGAATTACAAAGACGCATTTTAAGCAAATTATAGTCTTAAATCTTATTCTTAATAAAAGTTTAAATCATGACTTTGCAAGAAATTGACATGGTTCTTGTCAGCAGATATGAATGTGCAAAGATAAAACTTTGTAAAGAATTTAAATTTAATTGAGGCTTAACAATTCAATTTAGCCGAAAGATAGTCAAAGCCTCTAAATTTTATTTTCAGGAGGAACCTATGGCAAAAGTCAAATCTCAAAATTTACAAGATTTGCTAACTTTTAGAAATCTTTTCAATCGAACGATTTATTGAGAAATTTCTATGAATGATTTCAAAACTCCAAAACATGAAAAAATAATCATTTCATTTCTATGACGAAAAGAGAAATGCGCCCATCCTCTAAAAAATACATAGAACTTAGCTTATTTAATTTTATGTATACGAGATGATGTTAATACTATGTCAATGTAAAAACAAATTTAGCAGAGGTCTTGTATGAACAGTTTTAAGTTTAAATACAGGTTCTTCAAATTATCAAGCAAGTAAATGATCGTCTCTCGTAACTTAATATCTTTGACAAGTTTGTTACTTAGCAATGAAAGCATTTAATTAAAATTGGTTCAGGTATTTATAACTTACTGACTGACTGACTGCACGCACATTCTACTTTCAATAATCTTTAGAGAGGGGGCTAAAGCCACTTGGAAATGAAAGATTGAATAGAGACAAG
>ARYC01018696.1:0-16675 GCA_000711775.1 Oxytricha trifallax
TATGAACAGTTTTAAGTTTAAATACAGGTTCTTCAAATTATCAAGCAAGTAAATGATCGTCTCTCGTAACTTAATATCTTTGACAAGTTTGTTACTTAGCAATGAAAGCATTTAATTAAAATTGGTTCAGGTATTTATAACTTACTGACTGACTGACTGCACGCACATTCTACTTTCAATAATCTTTAGAGAGGGGGCTAAAGCCACTTGGAAATGAATGATTGAATAGAGACAAGCATATAGAATCGATTCTTTTATCTCAACATATATTTCAATAAGTGTATGCTGTTATACTCACGTAACATATCTTCAATCCTTCCTCTAATTTGATTATGAGCCCAAAAATTCCTTAGAAGTCAAATGACCTAATTATGTATTTAAATGATTTAATATTTTTTTTATTACAAGTATGATAAAAGAAATAATCGATATCAAATGCATTCAGTTCGTCCATTTAATTGGGACGCAAATGCTTATGATATTTTAGTGGCATTTCCTTTAACTTTTAAAAGTAAGTAAAGGTGTTTCGACTATCTAAGTAACTGAGTGAGTTATAAAGTTCAATTGCTCTTGTCATGTGATGAAAATCAAATATTGATGAAAGAATTACAAAGACGCATTTTAAGCAAATTATAGTCTTAAATCTTTTTCTTAATAAAAGTTTAAATCATAACTTTGCAAGAATAGACATGGTTCTTGCCAGCAGATATGAATGTGCAAAGATAAAACTTTGTAATGAATTTAAATTTAATTGAGGCTTAACAATTCAATTTAGCCGAAAGATAGTCAAAGCCTCTAAATTTTATTTTCAGGAGGAACCTATGGCAAAAGTCAAATCTCAAAATTTACAAGATTTGCTAACTTTTAGAAATCTTTTCAATCGAACGATTTATTGAGAAATTTCTATGAATGATTTCAAGACTCCAAAACCCATGAAAAAATAATCATTTCATTTCTATGATGAAAAGAGAAATGTGCCCATCCTCTAAAAAATACATAGAACTTAGCTTATTTAATTTGATGTATAAGAGATGATGTTAGTACTATGTCAATGTAAAAACAAATTTAGCAGAGGTCTTGTATGAACAGTTTTAAGTTTAAATACAGGTTCTTCAAATTATCAAGCAAGTAAATGATCGTCTCTCGTAACTTAATATCTTTGACAAGTTTGTTACTTAGCAATGAAAGCATTTAATTAAAATTGGTTCAGGTATTTATAACTTACTGACTGACTGACTGCACGCACATTCTACTTTCAATAATCTTTAGAGAGGGGGCTAAAGCCACTTGGAAATGAATGATTGAATAGAGACAAGCATATAGAATCGATTCTTTTATCTCAACATATATTTCAATAAGTGTATGCTGTTATACTCACGTAACATATCTTCAATCCTTCCTCTAATTTGATTATGAGCCCAAAAATTCCTTAGAAGTCAAATGACCTAATTATGTATTTAAATGATTTAATATTTTTTTTATTACAAGTATGATAAAAGAATAATCGATATCATATGCATTCAGTTCGTCCATTTAATTGCAAATGTTTTAATGATATTTTTGTGGCATTTCCTTTAACTTTTAAAAGTAAGTAAAGGTGTTTCGACTCTCTAAGTCACTGAGTGAGTTATAAAATTTAATTGTTGTCATGTGATGAAAATCAAATATTGATGAAAGAATTACAAAGACGCATTTTAAGCAAATTATAGTCTTAAATCTTTTTCTTAATAAAAGTTTAAATCATAACTTTGCAAGAATAGACATGGTTCTTGCCAGCAGATATGAATGTGCAAAGATAAAACTTTGTAAAGAATTTAAATTTAATTGAGGCTTAACAATTCAATTTAGCCGAAAGATAGTCAAAGCCTCTAAATTTTATTTTCAGGAGGAACCTATGGCAAAAGTCAAATCTCAAAATTTACAAGATTTGCTAACTTTTAGAAATCTTTTCAATCGAACGATTTATTGAGAAATTTCTATGAATGATTTCAAAACTCCAAAACACATGAAAAAATAATCATTTCATTTCTATGACGAAAAGAGAAATGCGCCCATCCTCTAAAAAATACATAGAACTTAGCTTATTTAATTTGATGTAAACGAGATGATGTTAGTACTATGTCAATGTAAAAACAAATTTAGCAGAGCTCTTAAGATAACAGTTTTAAGATTTAAAACAGGTTCTTCAATATACAAAGCAAGTAAATGAACGTCTCTCGTTTCTTAATATCTTTGACAAGTTTGTTACTTAGCAATGAAAGCATTTAATTAAAATTTGTTCAGGTATTTGTTACTGACTGAGCGGGGGGGGGGAGGGGGGGGGGGGGGCGGGGGGGGGGGGGGGGGGGGGGGGGGGAAAGGGGGGGGGGGGGGGAAACTGACTGCACGCACATTCTACTTTCAATAATCTTTAGAGAGGGGGCTAAAGCCACTTGGAAATGAATGATTGAATAGAGACAAGCATATAGAATCGATTCTTTTATCTCAACATATATTTCAATAAGTGTATGCTGTTATACTCACGTAACATATCTTCAATCCTTCCTCTAATTTGATTATGAGCCCAAAAATTCCTTAGAAGTCAAATGACCTAATTATGTATTTAAATGATTTAATATTTTTTTTATTACAAGTATGATAAAAGAATAATCGATATCATATGCATTCAGCTCGTCCATTTAATTGCAAATGTTTTAATGATATTTTAGTGGCATTTCCTTTAACTTTTAAAAGTAAGTAACGGTGTTTCGACTATCAAAGTAACTTAGTGAGTTATAAAATTTAATTGCTCTTGTCATGTGATGAAAAACAAATATTGATGAAAGAATAACAAAGACGCATTTTAAGCAAATTATAGTCTTAAATCTTATTCTTAATAAAAGTTTAAATCAGACTTTGCAAGAAATTGACATGGTTCTTGTCAGCAGATATGAATGTGCAAAGATAAAACTTTGTAAAGAATTTAAATTTAATTGAGGCTTAACAATTCAATTTAGCCGAAAGATAGTCAAAGCCTCTAAATTTTATTTTCAGGAGGAACCTATGGCAAAAGTCAAATCTCAAAATTTACAAGATTTGCTAACTTTTAGAAATCTTTTCAATCGAACGATTTATTGAGAAATTTCTATGAATGATTTCAAAACTCCAAAAACCCATGAAAAAATAATCATTTCATTTCTATGATGAAAAGAGAAATGTGCCCATCCTCTAAAAAATACATAGAACTTAGCTTATTTAATTTGATGTATAAGAGATGATGTTAGTACTATGTCATTGTAAAAACAAATTTAGCAGAGGTCTTGTATGAACAGTTTTAAGTTTAAATACAGGTTCTTCAAATTATCAAGGCAATACACAATAAACATAATTAAAAAAAAGGAAAATGATCGTCTCTCGTATCTTAATATCTTTGACAAGTTTGTTACTTAGCAATGAAAGCATTTAATTAAAATTGGTTCAGGTATTTGTTACTGACTGACTGACTGCACGCACATTCTACTTTCAATAATCTTTAGAGAGGGGGCTAAAGCCACTTGGAAATGAATGATTGAATAGAGACAAGCATAAAGAATCGATTCTATTATCTCAACATATATTTCAATAAGTGTATGCTGTTATACTCACGTAACATATCTTCAATCCTTCCTCTAATTCGATTATGAGCCCAAAAATTCCTTAGAAGTCAAATGACCTAATTATGTATTTAAATGATTTAATATTTTTTAATACAAGTATGATAAAAGAATAATCGATATCAAATGCATTCAGTTCGTCCATTTAATTGCAAATGCTTTAATGATATTTTAGTGGCATCTCCTTTAACTTTAAAAAGTAAGAAAAGGTGTTTCGACTCTCTAAGTAACTGAGTGAGTTATAAAGTTTAATTGCTCTTGTCATGTGATGAAAAACAAATATTGATAAAAGAATTACAAAGACGCATTTTAAGCAAATTATAGTCTTAAATCTTATTCTTAATAAAAGTTTAAATCATAACTTTGCAAGAATAGACATGGTTCTTGCCGGCAGATATGAATGTGCAAGATAAAACTTTGTAAAGAATTTAAATTTAATTGAGGCTTAACAATTCAATTTAGCCGAAAGATAGTCAAAGCCTCTAAATTTTATTTTCAGGAGGAACCTATGGCAAAAGTCAAATCTCAAAATTTACAAGATTTGCTAACTTTTAGAAATCTTTTCAATCGAACGATTTATTGAGAAATTTCTATGAATGATTTCAAAACTCCAAACACATGAAAAAATAATCATTTCATTTCTATGACGAAAAGAGAAATGCGCCCATCCTCTAAAAAATACATAGAACTTAGCTTATTTAATTTGATGTATAAGAGATGATGTTAATACTATGTCAATGTAAAAACAAATTTAGCAGAGGTCTTGTATGAACAGTTTTAAGTTTAAATACAGGTTCTTCAAATTATCAAGCAAGTAAATGATCGTCTCTCGTAACTTAATATCTTTGACAAGTTTGTTACTTAGCAATGAAAGCATTTAATTAAAATTGGTTCAGGTATTTATAACTTACTGACTGACTGACTGCACGCACATTCTACTTTCAATAATCTTTAGAGAGGGGGCTAAAGCCACTTGGAAATGAATGATTGAATAGAGACAAGCATATAGAATCGATTCTTTTATCTCAACATATATTTCAATAAGTGTATGCTGTTATACTCACGTAACATATCTTCAATCCTTCCTCTAATTTGATTATGAGCCCAAAAATTCCTTAGAAGTCAAATGACCTAATTATGTATTTAAATGATTTAATATTTTTTTTATTACAAGTATGATAAAAGAATAATCGATATCATATGCATTCAGTTCGTCCATATAATTGCAAATGTTTTAATGATATTTTAGTGGCATTTCCTTTAACTTTTAAAAGTAAGTAAAGGTGTTTCGACTCTCTAAGTAACTGAGTGAGTTATAAAGTTTAATTGCTCTTGTCATGTGATGAAAAACAAATATTGATGAAAGAATTACAAAGACGCATTTTAAGCAAATTATAGTCTTAAATCTTATTCTTAATAAAAGTTTAAATCATGACTTTGCAAGAAATTGACATGGTTCTTGTCAGCAGATATGAATGTGCAAAGATAAAACTTTGTAAAGAATTTAAATTTAATTGAGGCTTAACAATTCAATTTAGCCGAAAGATAGTCAAAGCCTCTAAATTTTATTTTCAGGAGGAACCTATGGCAAAAGTCAAATCTCAAAATTTACAAGATTTGCTAACTTTTAGAAATCTTTTCAATCGAACGATTTATTGAGAAATTTCTATGAATGATTTCAAAACTCCAAAACCCATGAAAAAATAATCATTTCATTTCTATGATGAAAAGAGAAATGTGCCCATCCTCTAAAAAATACATAGAACTTAGCTTATTTAATTTGATGTATAAGAGATGATGTTAGTACTATGTCATTGTAAAAACAAATTTAGCAGAGGTCTTGTATGAACAGTTTTAAGTTTAAATACAGGTTCTTCAAATTATCAAGCAAGTAAATGATCGTCTCTCGTAACTTAATATCTTTGACAAGTTTGTTACTTAGCAATGAAAGCATTTAATTAAAATTGGTTCAGGTATTTATAACTTACTGACTGACTGACTGCACGCACATTCTACTTTCAATAATCTTTAGAGAGGGGGCTAAAGCTGAATGATTGAATAGAGACAAGCATATAGAATCGATTCTATTTTCTCAACATATATTTCAATAAGTGCATGCTGTTATACTCACGTAACATATCTTCAATCCTTCCTCTAATTCGATTATGAGCCCAAAAATTCCTTAGAAGTCAAATGACCTAATTATGTATTAAAATGATTTAATACTTTTTAATACAAGTATGATAAAAGAATAATCGATATCATATGCATTAAGCTCGTCCATATAATTGCAAATGTTTTAATGATATTTTAGTGGCATTTCCTTTAACTTTTAAAAGAAAGTAAAGGTGTTTCGACTATCTAAGTAACTGAGTGAGTTATAAAGTTTAATTGCTCTTGTCATGTGATGAAAAACAAATATTGATGAAAGAATTACAAAGACGCATTTTAAGCAAATTATAGTCTTAAATCTTATTCTTAATAAAAGTTTAAATCATAACTTTGCAAGAATAGACATGGTTCTTGCCAGCAGATATGAATGTGCAAAGATAAAACTTTGTAAAGAATTTAAATTTAATTGAGGCTTAACAATTCAATTTAGCCGAAAGATAGTCAAAGCCTCTAAATTTTATTTTCAGGAGGAACCTATGGCAAAAGTCAAATCTCAAAATTTACAAGATTTGCTAACTTTTAGAAATCTTTTCAATCGAACGATTTATTGAGAAATTTCTATGAATGATTTCAAAACTCCAAACCCATGAAAAAATAATCATTTCATTTCTATGATGAAAAGAGAAATGTGCCCATCCTCTAAAAAATACATAGAACTTAGCTTATTTAATTTGATGTATAAGAGATGATGTTAGTACTATGTCATTGTAAAAACAAATTTAGCAGAGGTCTTGTATGAACAGTTTTAAGTTTAAATACAGGTTCTTCAAATTATCAAGCAAGTAAATGATCGTCTCTCGTAACTTAATATCTTTGACAAGTTTGTTACTTAGCAATGAAAGCATTTAATTAAAATTGGTTCAGGTATTTATAACTTACTGACTGACTGACTGCACGCACATTCTACTTTCAATAATCTTTAGAGAGGGGGCTAAAGCCACTTGGAAATGAATGATTGAATAGAGACAAGCATATAGAATCGATTCTTTTATCTCAACATATATTTCAATAAGTGTATGCTGTTATACTCACGTAACATATCTTCAATCCTTCCTCTAATTTGATTATGAGCCCAAAAATTCCTTAGAAGTCAAATGACCTAATTATGTATTTAAATGATTTAATATTTTTTTTATTACAAGTATGATAAAAGAATAATTGATATCATATGCATTCAGTTCGTCCATTTAATTGCAAATGTTTTAATGATATTTTAGTGGCATCTCCTTTAACTTTAAAAAGTAAGAAAAGGTGTTTCGACTCTCTAAGTAACTGAGTGAGTTATAAAGTTTAATTTCTCTTGTCATGTGATGAAAAACAAATATTGATAAAAGAATTACAAAGACGCATTTTAAGCAAATTATAGTCTTAAATCTTATTCTTAATAAAAGTTTAAATCATAACTTTGCAAGAAATTGACATGGTTCTTGTCAGCAGATATGAATGTGCAAAGATAAAACTTTGTAAAGAATTTAAATTTAATTGAGGCTTAACAATTCAATTTAGCCGAAAGATAGTCAAAGCCTCTAAATTTTATTTTCAGGAGGAACCTATGGCAAAAGTCAAATCTCAAAATTTACAAGATTTGCTAACTTTTAGAAATCTTTTCAATCGAACGATTTATTGAGAAATTTCTATGAATGATTTCAAAACTCCAAAACACATGAAAAAATAATCATTTCATTTCTATGACGAAAAGAGAAATGCGCCCATCCTCTAAAAAATACATAGAACTTAGCTTATTTAATTTTATGTATACGAGATGATGTTAATACTATGTCAATGTAAAAACAAATTTAGCAGAGGTCTTGTATGAACAGTTTTAAGTTTAAATACAGGTTCTTCAAATTATCAAGCAAGTAAATGATCGTCTCTCGTAACTTAATATCTTTGACAAGTTTGTTACTTAGCAATGAAAGCATTTAATTAAAATTGGTTCAGGTATTTATAACTTACTGACTGACTGACTGCACGCACATTCTACTTTCAATAATCTTTAGAGAGGGGGCTAAAGCCACTTGGAAATGAATGATTGAATAGAGACAAGCATATAGAATCGATTCTTTTATCTCAACATATATTTCAATAAGTGTATGCTGTTATACTCACGTAACATATCTTCAATCCTTCCTCTAATTTGATTATGAGCCCAAAAATTCCTTAGAAGTCAAATGACCTAATTATGTATTTAAATGATTTAATATTTTTTTTATTACAAGTATGATAAAAGAATAATTGATATCATATGCATTCAGTTCGTCCATTTAATTGCAAATGTTTTAATGATATTTTAGTGGCATCTCCTTTAACTTTAAAAAGTAAGAAAAGGTGTTTCGACTCTCTAAGTAACTGAGTGAGTTATAAAGTTTAATTGCTCTTGTCATGTGATGAAAAACAAATATTGATGAAAGAATTACAAAGACGCATTTTAAGCAAATTATAGTCTTAAATCTTATTCTTAATAAAAGTTTAAATCATAACTTTGCAAGAATAGACATGGTTCTTGCCAGCAGATATGAATGTGCAAAGATAAAACTTTGTAAAGAATTTAAATTTAATTGAGGCTTAACAATTCAATTTAGCCGAAAGATAGTCAAAGCCTCTAAATTTTATTTTCAGGAGGAACCTATGGCAAAAGTCAAATCTCAAAATTTACAAGATTTGCTAACTTTTAGAAATCTTTTCAATCGAACGATTTATTGAGAAATTTCTATGAATGATTTCAAAACTCCAAAACACATGAAAAAATAATCATTTCATTTCTATGACGAAAAGAGAAATGCGCCCATCCTCTAAAAAATACATAGAACTTAGCTTATTTAATTTTATGTATACGAGATGATGTTAATACTATGTCAATGTAAAAACAAATTTAGCAGAGGTCTTGTATGAACAGTTTTAAGTTTAAATACAGGTTCTTCAAATTATCAAGCAAGTAAATGATCGTCTCTCGTAACTTAATATCTTTGACAAGTTTGTTACTTAGCAATGAAAGCATTTAATTAAAATTGGTTCAGGTATTTATAACTTACTGACTGACTGACTGCACGCACATTCTACTTTCAATAATCTTTAGAGAGGGGGCTAAAGCCACTTGGAAATGAATGATTGAATAGAGACAAGCATATAGAATCGATTCTTTTATCTCAACATATATTTCAATAAGTGTATGCTGTTATACTCACGTAACATATCTTCAATCCTTCCTCTAATTTGATTATGAGCCCAAAAATTCCTTAGAAGTCAAATGACCTAATTATGTATTTAAATGATTTAATATTTTTTTTATTACAAGTATGATAAAAGAATAATCGATATCATATGCATTAAGCTCGTCCATATAATTGCAAATGTTTTAATGATATTTTAGTGGCATTTCCTTTAACTTTTAAAAGTAAGTAAAGGTGTTTCGATTCTCTAAGTAACTGAGTGAGTTATAAAGTTTAATTGCTTTTGTCATGTGATGAAAAACAAATATTGATGAAAGAATTACAAAGACGCATTTTAAGCAAATTATAGTCTTAAATCTTATTCTTAATAAAAGTTTAAATCATAACTTTGCAAGAATAGACATGGTTCTTGCCGGCAGATATGAATGTGCAAAGATAAAACTTTGTAAAGAATTTAAATTTAATTGAGGCTTAACAATTCAATTTAGCCGAAAGATAGTCAAAGCCTCTAAATTTTATTTTCAGGAGGAACCTATGGCAAAAGTCAAATCTCAAAATTTACAAGATTTGCTAACTTTTAGAAATCTTTTCAATCGAACGATTTATTGAGAAATTTCTATGAATGATTTCAAAACTCCAAAACACATGAAAAAATAATCATTTCATTTCTATGACGAAAAGAGAAATGCGCCCATCCTCTAAAAAATACATAGAACTTAGCTTATTTAATTTTATGTATACGAGATGATGTTAATACTATGTCAATGTAAAAACAAATTTAGCAGAGGTCTTGTATGAACAGTTTTAAGTTTAAATACAGGTTCTTCAAATTATCAAGCAAGTAAATGATCGTCTCTCGTAACTTAATATCTTTGACAAGTTTGTTACTTAGCAATGAAAGCATTTAATTAAAATTGGTTCAGGTATTTATAACTTACTGACTGACTGACTGCACGCACATTCTACTTTCAATAATCTTTAGAGAGGGGGCTAAAGCTGAATGATTGAATAGAGACAAGCATATAGAATCGATTCTATTTTCTCAACATATATTTCAATAAGTGTATGCTGTTATACTCACGTAACATATCTTCAATCCTTCCTCTATTTCGATTATGAGCCCAAAAATTCCTTAGAAGTCAAATGACCTAATTATGTATTTAAATGATTTAATACTTTTTAATACAAGTATGATAAAAGAATAATCGATATCATATGCATTCAGTTCGTCCATTTAATTGCAAATGTTTTAATGATATTTTAGTGGCATTTCCTTTAACTTTTAAAAGTAAGTAAAGGTGTTTCGACTCTCTAAGTAACTGAGTGAGTTATAAAGTTTAATTGCTCTTGTCATGTGATGAAAAACAAATATTGATGAAAGAATTACAAAGACGCATTTTAAGCAAATTATAGTCTTAAATCTTATTCTTAATAAAAGTTTAAATCATAACTTTGCAAGAAATTGACATGGTTCTTGTCAGCAGATATGAATGTGCAAAGATAAAACTTTGTAAAGAATTTAAATTTAATTGAGGCTTAACAATTCAATTTAGCCGAAAGATAGTCAAAGCCTCTAAATTTTATTTTCAGGAGGAACCTATGGCAAAAGTCAAATCTCAAAATTTACAAGATTTGCTAACTTTTAGAAATCTTTTCAATCGAACGATTTATTGAGAAATTTCTATGAATGATTTCAAAACTCCAAAACACATGAAAAAATAATCATTTCATTTCTATGACGAAAAGAGAAATGCGCCCATCCTCTAAAAAATACATAGAACTTAGCTTATTTAATTTTATGTATACGAGATGATGTTAATACTATGTCAATGTAAAAACAAATTTAGCAGAGGTCTTGTATGAACAGTTTTAAGTTTAAATACAGGTTCTTCAAATTATCAAGCAAGTAAATGATCGTCTCTCGTAACTTAATATCTTTGACAAGTTTGTTACTTAGCAATGAAAGCATTTAATTAAAATTGGTTCAGGTATTTATAACTTACTGACTGACTGACTGCACGCACATTCTACTTTCAATAATCTTTAGAGAGGGGGCTAAAGCCACTTGGAAATGAATGATTGAATAGAGACAAGCATATAGAATCGATTCTTTTATCTCAACATATATTTCAATAAGTGTATGCTGTTATACTCACGTAACATATCTTCAATCCTTCCTCTAATTTGATTATGAGCCCAAAAATTCCTTAGAAGTCAAATGACCTAATTATGTATTTAAATGATTTAATATTTTTTTTATTACAAGTATGATAAAAGAATAATTGATATCATATGCATTCAGTTCGTCCATTTAATTGCAAATGTTTTAATGATATTTTAGTGGCATTTCCTTTAACTTTTAAAAGTAAGTAAAGGTGTTTCGACTATCTAAGTAACTGAGTGAGTTATAAAGTTTAATTGCTCTTGTCATGTGATGAAAAACAAATATTGATGAAAGAATTACAAAGACGCATTTTAAGCAAATTATAGTCTTAAATCTTATTCTTAATAAAAGTTTAAATCATAACTTTGCAAGAATAGACATGGTTCTTGCCAGCAGATATGAATGTGCAAAGATAAAACTTTGTAAAGAATTTAAATTTAATTGAGGCTTAACAATTCAATTTAGCCGAAAGATAGTCAAAGCCTCTAAATTTTATTTTCAGGAGGAACCTATGGCAAAAGTCAAATCTCAAAATTTACAAGATTTGCTAACTTTTAGAAATCTTTTCAATCGAACGATTTATTGAGAAATTTCTATGAATGATTTCAAAACTCCAAAACACATGAAAAAATAATCATTTCATTTCTATGACGAAAAGAGAAATGCGCCCATCCTCTAAAAAATACATAGAACTTAGCTTATTTAATTTTATGTATACGAGATGATGTTAATACTATGTCAATGTAAAAACAAATTTAGCAGAGGTCTTGTATGAACAGTTTTAAGTTTAAATACAGGTTCTTCAAATTATCAAGCAAGTAAATGATCGTCTCTCGTAACTTAATATCTTTGACAAGTTTGTTACTTAGCAATGAAAGCATTTAATTAAAATTGGTTCAGGTATTTATAACTTACTGACTGACTGACTGCACGCACATTCTACTTTCAATAATCTTTAGAGAGGGGGCTAAAGCTGAATGATTGAATAGAGACAAGCATATAGAATCGATTCTATTATCTCAACATATATTTCAATAAGTGTATGCTGTTATACTCACGTAACATATCTTCAATCCTTCCTCTAATTCGATTATGAGCCCAAAAATTCCTTAGAAGTCAAATGACCTAATTATGTATTTAAATGATTTAATATTTTTTAATACAAGTATGATAAAAGAATAATTGATATCATATGCATTCAGTTCGTCCATATAATTGCAAATGTTTTAATGATATTTTAGTGGCATTTCCTTTAACTTTTAAAAGTAAGTAAAGGTGTTTCGACTATCTAAGTAACTGAGTGAGTTATAAAGTTTAATTGCTCTTGTCATGTGATGAAAAACAAATATTGATGAAAGAATTACAAAGACGCATTTTAAGCAAATTATAGTCTTAAATCTTTTTCTTAATAAAAGTTTAAATCATAACTTTGCAAGAATAGACATGGTTCTTGCCAGCAGATATGAATGTGCAAAGATAAAACTTTGTAAAGAATTTAAATTTAATTGAGGCTTAACAATTCAATTTAGCCGAAAGATAGTCAAAGCCTCTAAATTTTATTTTCAGGAGGAACCTATGGCAAAAGTCAAATCTCAAAATTTACAAGATTTGCTAACTTTTAGAAATCTTTTCAATCGAACGATTTATTGAGAAATTTCTATGAATGATTTCAAAACTCCAAAACACATGAAAAAATAATCATTTCATTTCTATGACGAAAAGAGAAATGCGCCCATCCTCTAAAAAATACATAGAACTTAGCTTATTTAATTTTATGTATACGAGATGATGTTAATACTATGTCAATGTAAAAACAAATTTAGCAGAGGTCTTGTATGAACAGTTTTAAGTTTAAATACAGGTTCTTCAAATTATCAAGCAAGTAAATGATCGTCTCTCGTAACTTAATATCTTTGACAAGTTTGTTACTTAGCAATGAAAGCATTTAATTAAAATTGGTTCAGGTATTTATAACTTACTGACTGACTGACTGCACGCACATTCTACTTTCAATAATCTTTAGAGAGGGGGCTAAAGCCACTTGGAAATGAATGATTGAATAGAGACAAGCATATAGAATCGATTCTTTTATCTCAACATATATTTCAATAAGTGTATGCTGTTATACTCACGTAACATATCTTCAATCCTTCCTCTAATTTGATTATGAGCCCAAAAATTCCTTAGAAGTCAAATGACCTAATTATGTATTTAAATGATTTAATATTTTTTTTATTACAAGTATGATAAAAGAATAATCGATATCATATGCATTCAGTTCGTCCATTTAATTGCAAATGTTTTAATGATATTTTAGTGGCATTTCCTTTAACTTTTAAAAGTAAGTAACGGTGTTTCGACTATCAAAGTAACTTAGTGAGTTATAAAATTTAATTGCTCTTGTCATGTGATGAAAAACAAATATTGATGAAAGAATAACAAAGACGCATTTTAAGCAAATTATAGTCTTAAATCTTATTCTTAATAAAAGTTTAAATCATAACTTTGCAAGAATAGACATGGTTCTTGCCGGCAGATATGAATGTGCAAAGATAAAACTTTGTAAAGAATTTAAATTTAATTGAGGCTTAACAATTCAATTTAGCCGAAAGATAGTCAAAGCCTCTAAATTTTATTTTCAGGAGGAACCTATGGCAAAAGTCAAATCTCAAAATTTACAAGATTTGCTAACTTTTAGAAATCTTTTCAATCGAACGATTTATTGAGAAATTTCTATGAATGATTTCAAAACTCCAAAACACATGAAAAAATAATCATTTCATTTCTATGACGAAAAGAGAAATGCGCCCATCCTCTAAAAAATACATAGAACTTAGCTTATTTAATTTTATGTATACGAGATGATGTTAATACTATGTCAATGTAAAAACAAATTTAGCAGAGGTCTTGTATGAACAGTTTTAAGTTTAAATACAGGTTCTTCAAATTATCAAGCAAGTAAATGATCGTCTCTCGTAACTTAATATCTTTGACAAGTTTGTTACTTAGCAATGAAAGCATTTAATTAAAATTGGTTCAGGTATTTATAACTTACTGACTGACTGACTGCACGCACATTCTACTTTCAATAATCTTTAGAGAGGGGGCTAAAGCCACTTGGAAATGAATGATTGAATAGAGACAAGCATATAGAATCGATTCTTTTATCTCAACATATATTTCAATAAGTGTATGCTGTTATACTCACGTAACATATCTTCAATCCTTCCTCTAATTTGATTATGAGCCCAAAAATTCCTTAGAAGTCAAATGACCTAATTATGTATTTAAATGATTTAATATTTTTTTTATTACAAGTATGATAAAAGAATAATTGATATCATATGCATTCAGTTCGTCCATATAATTGCAAATGTTTTAATGATATTTTAGTGGCATTTCCTTTAACTTTTAAAAGTAAGTAAAGGTGTTTCGACTCTCTAAGTAACTGAGTGAGTTATAAAGTTTAATTGCTCTTGTCATGTGATGAAAAACAAATATTGATGAAAGAATTACAAAGACGCATTTTAAGCAAATTATAGTCTTAAATCTTATTCTTAATAAAAGTTTAAATCATAACTTTGCAAGAATAGACATGGTTCTTGCCAGCAGATATGAATGTGCAAAGATAAAACTTTGTAATGAATTTAAATTTAATTGAGGCTTAACAATTCAATTTAGCCGAAAGATAGTCAAAGCCTCTAAATTTTATTTTCAGGAGGAACCTATGGCAAAAGTCAAATCTCAAAATTTACAAGATTTGCTAACTTTTAGAAATCTTTTCAATCGAACGATTTATTGAGAAATTTCTATGAATGATTTCAAAACTCCAAAACACATGAAAAAATAATCATTTCATTTCTATGACGAAAAGAGAAATGCGCCCATCCTCTAAAAAATACATAGAACTTAGCTTATTTAATTTTATGTATACGAGATGATGTTAATACTATGTCAATGTAAAAACAAATTTAGCAGAGGTCTTGTATGAACAGTTTTAAGTTTAAATACAGGTTCTTCAAATTATCAAGCAAGTAAATGATCGTCTCTCGTAACTTAATATCTTTGACAAGTTTGTTACTTAGCAATGAAAGCATTTAATTAAAATTGGTTCAGGTATTTATAACTTACTGACTGACTGACTGCACGCACATTCTACTTTCAATAATCTTTAGAGAGGGGGCTAAAGCCACTTGGAAATGAATGATTGAATAGAGACAAGCATATAGAATCGATTCTTTTATCTCAACATATATTTCAATAAGTGTATGCTGTTATACTCACGTAACATATCTTCAATCCTTCCTCTAATTTGATTATGAGCCCAAAAATTCCTTAGAAGTCAAATGACCTAATTATGTATTTAAATGATTTAATATTTTTTTTATTACAAGTATGATAAAAGAATAATTCATATCATATGCATTCAGTTACTCCATAAAATTGCAAAGATTTTAATGATATTTTAGTGACAATTCCTTCAACTTTTAAAAGAAAGTAAAGGTGCTAAGACTAACTAAGTAACTGAGGTATAAAGTTCAAATGCTTTGAATGTGACGAAAAACAAAAATTGATGAAAGAATTACAAAAAAGCATTTTAAGCAAATTATAGTCTTAAATCTTATTCTTAATAAAAGTTTAAATCATAACTTTGCAAGAATAGACATGGTTCTTGCCAGCAGATATGAATGTGCAAAGATAAAACTTTGTAAAGAATTTAAATTTAATTGAGGCTTAACAATTCAATTTAGCCGAAAGATAGTCAAAGCCTCTAAATTTAATTTTCAGGAGGAACCTATGGCAAAAGTCAAATCTCAAAATTTACAAGATTTGCTAACTTTTAGAAATCTTTTCAATCGAACGATTTATTGAGAAATTTCTATGAATGATTTCAAAACTCCAAAACACATGAAAAAATAATCATTTCATTTCTATGACGAAAAGAGAAATGCGCCCATCCTCTAAAAAATACATAGAACTTAGCTTATTTAATTTTATGTATACGAGATGATGTTAATACTATGTCAATGTAAAAACAAATTTAGCAGAGGTCTTGTATGAACAGTTTTAAGTTTAAATACAGGTTCTTCAAATTATCAAGCAAGTAAATGATCGTCTCTCGTAACTTAATATCTTTGACAAGTTTGTTACTTAGCAATGAAAGCATTTAATTAAAATTGGTTCAGGTATTTATAACTTACTGACTGACTGACTGCACGCACATTCTACTTTCAATAATCTTTAGAGAGGGGGCTAAAGCCACTTGGAAATGAATGATTGAATAGAGACAAGCATAAAGAATCGATTCTATTATCTCAACATATATTTTCAATAAGTGTATGCTGTTATACTCACGTAACATATTTTCAATCCTTCCTCTATTTCGATTATGAGCCCAAAAATTCCTTAGAAGTCAAATGACTTAATTATGTATTAAAATGATTTAATACTTTTTAATACAAGTATGATAAAAGAATAATCGATATCATATGCATTAAGCTCGTCCATATAATTGCAAATGTTTTAATGATATTTTA
>ARYC01018697.1:0-25283 GCA_000711775.1 Oxytricha trifallax
AGGTCTTGTATGAACAGTTTTAAGTTTAAATACAGGTTCTTCAAATTATCAAGCAAGTAAATGATCGTCTCTCGTAACTTAATATCTTTGACAAGTTTGTTACTTAGCAATGAAAGCATTTAATTAAAATTGGTTCAGGTATTTATAACTTACTGACTGACTGACTGCACGCACATTCTACTTTCAATAATCTTTAGAGAGGGGGCTAAAGCCACTTGGAAATGAATGATTGAATAGAGACAAGCATATAGAATCGATTCTTTTATCTCAACATATATTTCAATAAGTGTATGCTGTTATACTCACGTAACATATCTTCAATCCTTCCTCTAATTTGATTATGAGCCCAAAAATTCCTTAGAAGTCAAATGACCTAATTATGTATTTAAATGATTTAATATTTTTTTTATTACAAGTATGATAAAAGAATAATTGATATCTTATGCATTCAGTTCGTCCATATAATTGCAAATGTTTTAATGATATTTTAGTGGCATTTCCTTTAACTTTTATAAGAAAGTAAAGGTGTTTCGACTATCTAAGTAACTGAGTGAGTTATAAAGTTTAATTGCTCTTGTCATGTGATGAAAAACAAATATTGATGAAAGAATTACAAAGACGCATTTTAAGCAAATTATAGTCTTAAATCTTATTCTTAATAAAAGTTTCAATCATAACTTTGCAAGAATAGACATGGTTCTTGCCAGCAGATATGAATGTGCAAAGATTAAACTTTGTAATGAATTAAAATTTAATTGAGGCTTGACAATTCAATTTAGCCGAAAGATAGTCAAAGCCTCTAAATTATATTTTCAAGTGGAACCTTTGGCAAAAGTCAAATCTCAAAATTTACAAGATTTGCTAACTTTTAGAAATCTTTTCAATCGAACGATTTATTGAGAAATTTCTATGAATGATTTCAAAACTCCAAAACCCATGAAAAAATAATCATTTCATTTCTATGATGAAAAGAGAAATGTGCTCATCCTCTAAAAAATACATAGAACTTAGCTTATTTAATTTGATGTATACGAGATGATGTTAGTACTATGTCATTGTAAAAACAAATTTAGCAGAGGTCTTGTATGAACAGTTTTAAGTTTAAATACAGGTTCTTCAAATTATCAAGCAAGTAAATGATCGTCTCTCGTAACTTAATATCTTTGACAAGTTTGTTACTTAGCAATGAAAGCATTTAATTAAAATTGGTTCAGGTATTTATAACTTACTGACTGACTGACTGCACGCACATTCTACTTTCAATAATCTTTAGAGAGGGGGCTAAAGCTGAATGATTGAATAGAGACAAGCATATAGAATCGATTCTATTTTCTCAACATATATTTCAATAAGTGCATGCTGTTATACTCACGTAACATATCTTCAATCCTTCCTCTAATTCGATTATGAGCCCAAAAATTCCTTAGAAGTCAAATGACCTAATTATGTATTGAAATGATTTAATATTTTTTAATACAAGTATGATAAAAGAATAATTGATATCTTATGCATTCAGTTCGTCCATATAATTGCAAATGTTTTAATGATATTTTAGTGGCATTTCCTTTAACTTTTATAAGAAAGTAAAGGTGTTTCGACTATCTAAGTAACTGAGTGAGTTATAAAGTTTAATTGCTCTTGTCATGTGATGAAAAACAAATATTGATGAAAGAATTACAAAGACGCATTTTAAGCAAATTATAGTCTTAAATCTTATTCTTAATAAAGGTTTTAATCATAACTTTGCAAGAATAGACATGGTTCTTGCCAGCAGATAAGAATGTGCAAAGATAAAACTTTGTAATGAATTTAAATTTAATTGAGGCTTGACAATTCAATTTAGCCGAAAGATAGTCAAAGCCTCTAAATTATATTTTCAAGTGGAACCTTCAACAAAAGTCAAATCTCAAAATTTACAAGATTTGCTAACTTTTAGAAATGTTTTTCTAATCTGAACGATTATTGAGAATTTTCTATGAATGATTTCAAGACTCCAAAACCCATGAAAAAATCTTCATTTCATTTCTATGACGAAAAGAGAAATGTGCCCATTCTATAAAAAATACATAGCTTATTTAATTTGATGTAAACGAGATGATGTAAGTACTATGTCAATGTAAAAACAAATTTAGCAGAGCTCTTATGCTAACAGTTTTAAGATTTAAAACAGGTTCTTCAATATACAAAGCAAGTAAATGAACGTCTCTCGTATCTTAATATCTTTGACAAGTTTGTTACTTAGCAATGAAAGCATTTAATTAAAATTGGTTCAGGTATTTATAACTTACTGACTGACTGACTGCACGCACATTCTACTTTCAATAATCTTTAGAGAGGGGGCTAAAGCCACTTGGAAATGAATGATTGAATAGAGACAAGCATATAGAATCGATTCTTTTATCTCAACATATATTTCAATAAGTGTATGCTGTTATACTCACGTAACATATCTTCAATCCTTCCTCTAATTTGATTATGAGCCCAAAAATTCCTTAGAAGTCAAATGACCTAATTATGTATTTAAATGATTTAATATTTTTTTTATTACAAGTATGATAAAGAATAATTGATATCTTATGCATTCAGTTCGTCCATATAATTGCAAATGTTTTAATGATATTTTAGTGGCATTTCCTTTAACTTTTATAAGAAAGTAAAGGTGTTTCGACTATCTAAGTAACTGAGTGAGTTATAAAGTTTAATTGCTCTTGTCATGTGATGAAAAACAAATATTGATGAAAGAATTACAAAGACGCATTTTAAGCAAATTATAGTCTTAAATCTTATTCTTAATAAAAGTTTCAATCATAACTTTGCAAGAATAGACATGGTTCTTGCCAGCAGATATGAATGTGCAAAGATTAAACTTTGTAATGAATTAAAATTTAATTGAGGCTTGACAATTCAATTTAGCCGAAAGATAGTCAAAGCCTCTAAATTATATTTTCAAGAGGAACCTTCAACAAAAGTCAAATTTCAAAATTTACAAGATTTGCTAACTTTTAGAAATCTTTTCAATCGAACGATGTATCATTGAGAATTTTCTATGAATGATTTCAAAACTCCAAAACACATGAAAAAATAATCATTTCATTTCTATGACGAAAAGAGAAATGCGCCCATCCTCTAAAAAATACATAGAACTTAGCTTATTTAATTTTATGTATACGAGATGATGTTAATACTATGTCAATGTAAAAACAAATTTAGCAGAGGTCTTGTATGAACAGTTTTAAGTTTAAATACAGGTTCTTCAAATTATCAAGCAAGTAAATGATCGTCTCTCGTAACTTAATATCTTTGACAAGTTTGTTACTTAGCAATGAAAGCATTTAATTAAAATTGGTTCAGGTATTTATAACTTACTGACTGACTGACTGCACGCACATTCTACTTTCAATAATCTTTAGAGAGGGGGCTAAAGCCACTTGGAAATGAATGATTGAATAGAGACAAGCATATAGAATCGATTCTTTTATCTCAACATATATTTCAATAAGTGTATGCTGTTATACTCACGTAACATATCTTCAATCCTTCCTCTAATTTGATTATGAGCCCAAAAATTCCTTAGAAGTCAAATGACCTAATTATGTATTTAAATGATTTAATATTTTTTTTATTACAAGTATGATAAAAGAATAATCGATATCAAATGCATTCAGTTCGTCCATTTAATTGCAAATGTTTTAATGATATTTTAGTGGCATTTCCTTTAACTTTTAAAAGTAAGTAACGGTGTTTCGACTATCAAAGTAACTTAGTGAGTTATAAAATTTAATTGCTCTTGTCATGTGATGAAAAACAAATATTGATGAAAGAATAACAAAGACGCATTTTAAGCAAATTATAGTCTTAAATCTTATTCTTAATAAAAGTTTAAATCATGACTTTGCAAGAAATTGACATGGTTCTTGTCAGCAGATATGAAATGTGCAAAGATAAAACTTTGTAAAGAATTTAAATTTAATTGAGGCTTAACAATTCAATTTAGCCGAAAGATAGTCAAAGCCTCTAAATTTTATTTTCAGGAGGAACCTATGGCAAAAGTCAAATCTCAAAATTTACAAGATTTGCTAACTTTTAGAAATCTTTTCAATCGAACGATTTATTGAGAAATTTCTATGAATGATTTCAAAACTCCAAAACACATGAAAAAATAATCATTTCATTTCTATGACGAAAAGAGAAATGCGCCCATCCTCTAAAAAATACATAGAACTTAGCTTATTTAATTTTATGTATACGAGATGATGTTAATACTATGTCAATGTAAAAACAAATTTAGCAGAGGTCTTGTATGAACAGTTTTAAGTTTAAATACAGGTTCTTCAAATTATCAAGCAAGTAAATGATCGTCTCTCGTAACTTAATATCTTTGACAAGTTTGTTACTTAGCAATGAAAGCATTTAATTAAAATTGGTTCAGGTATTTATAACTTACTGACTGACTGACTGCACGCACATTCTACTTTCAATAATCTTTAGAGAGGGGGCTAAAGCCACTTGGAAATGAATGATTGAATAGAGACAAGCATATAGAATCGATTCTTTTATCTCAACATATATTTCAATAAGTGTATGCTGTTATACTCACGTAACATATCTTCAATCCTTCCTCTAATTTGATTATGAGCCCAAAAATTCCTTAGAAGTCAAATGACCTAATTATGTATTTAAATGATTTAATATTTTTTTTATTACAAGTATGATAAAAGAATAATCGATATCATATGCATTCAGCTCGTCCATATAATTGCAAATGTTTTAATGATATTTTAGTGGCATTTCCTTTAACTTTTAAAAGTAAGTAAAGGTGTTTCGATTCTCTAAGTAACTGAGTGAGTTATAAAGTTTAATTGCTTTTGTCATGTGATGAAAAACAAATATTGATGAAAGAATTACAAAGACGCATTTTAAGCAAATTATAGTCTTAAATCTTATTCTTAATAAAAGTTTAATTCATAACTTTGCAAGAAATTGACATGGTTCTTGTCAGCAGATATGAATGTGCAAAGATAAAACTTTGTAAAGAATTTAAATTTAATTGAGGCTTAACAATTCAATTTAGCCGAAAGATAGTCAAAGCCTCTAAATTTTATTTTCAGGAGGAACCTATGGCAAAAGTCAAATCTCAAAATTTACAAGATTTGCTAACTTTTAGAAATCTTTTCAATCGAACGATTTATTGAGAAATTTCTATGAATGATTTCAAAACTCCAAAACACATGAAAAAATAATCATTTCATTTCTATGACGAAAAGAGAAATGCGCCCATCCTCTAAAAAATACATAGAACTTAGCTTATTTAATTTTATGTATACGAGATGATGTTAATACTATGTCAATGTAAAAACAAATTTAGCAGAGGTCTTGTATGAACAGTTTTAAGTTTAAATACAGGTTCTTCAAATTATCAAGCAAGTAAATGATCGTCTCTCGTAACTTAATATCTTTGACAAGTTTGTTACTTAGCAATGAAAGCATTTAATTAAAATTGGTTCAGGTATTTATAACTTACTGACTGACTGACTGCACGCACATTCTACTTTCAATAATCTTTAGAGAGGGGGCTAAACTGAATGATTGAATAGAGACAAGCATAAAGAATCGATTCTATTATCTCAACATATATTTCAATAAGTGCATGCTGTTATACTCACGTAACATATCTTCAATCCTTCCTCTAATTCGATTATGAGCCCAAAAATCCTTAGAAGTAAAATGACCTAATTATGTATTTAAAAGATTTAATATATTTTAATACAAGTATGATAAAAGAATAATCGATATCATATGCATTCAGTTCGTCCATTTAATTGCAAATGTTTTAATGATATTTTTGTGGCATTTCCTTTAACTTTTAAAAGTAAGTAAAGGTGTTTCGACTATCTAAGTAACTGAGTGAGTTATAAAATTCAATTGCTCTTGTCATGTGATGAAAATCAAATATTGATGAAAGAATTACAAAGACGCATTTTAAGCAAATTATAGTCTTAAATCTTTTTCTTAATAAAAGTTTAAATCATAACTTTGCAAGAATAGACATGGTTCTTGCCAGCAGATATGAATGTGCAAAGATAAAACTTTGTAATGAATTTAAATTTAATTGAGGCTTAACAATTCAATTTAGCCGAAAGATAGTCAAAGCCTCTAAATTTAATTTTCAGGAGGAACCTATGGCAAAAGTCAAATCTCAAAATTTACAAGATTTGCTAACTTTTAGAAATCTTTTCAATCGAACGATTTATTGAGAAATTTCTATGAATGATTTCAAAACTCCAAAACACATGAAAAAATAATCATTTCATTTCTATGACGAAAAGAGAAATGCGCCCATCCTCTAAAAAATACATAGAACTTAGCTTATTTAATTTTATGTATACGAGATGATGTTAATACTATGTCAATGTAAAAACAAATTTAGCAGAGGTCTTGTATGAACAGTTTTAAGTTTAAATACAGGTTCTTCAAATTATCAAGCAAGTAAATGATCGTCTCTCGTAACTTAATATCTTTGACAAGTTTGTTACTTAGCAATGAAAGCATTTAATTAAAATTGGTTCAGGTATTTATAACTTACTGACTGACTGACTGCACGCACATTCTACTTTCAATAATCTTTAGAGAGGGGGCTAAAGCCACTTGGAAATGAATGATTGAATAGAGACAAGCATATAGAATCGATTCTTTTATCTCAACATATATTTCAATAAGTGTATGCTGTTATACTCACGTAACATATCTTCAATCCTTCCTCTAATTTGATTATGAGCCCAAAAATTCCTTAGAAGTCAAATGACCTAATTATGTATTTAAATGATTTAATATTTTTTTTATTACAAGTATGATAAAAGAATAATCGATATCATATGCATTCAGTTCGTCCATTTAATTGCAAATGTTTTAATGATATTTTAGTGGCATCTCCTTTAACTTTAAAAAGTAAGAAAAGGTGTTTCGACTCTCTAAGTAACTGAGTGAGTTATAAAATTTAATTGCTTGTCATGTGATGAAAAACAAATATTGATAAAAGAATTACAAAGACGCATTTTAAGCAAATTATAGTCTTAAATCTTATTCTTAATAAAAGTTTAAATCATAACTTTGCAAGAATAGACATGGTTCTTGCCAGCAGATATGAATGTGCAAAGATAAAACTTTGTAAAGAATTAAAATTTAATTGAGGCTTAACAATTCAATTTAGCCGAAAGATAGTCAAAGCCTCTAAAATTTTCAGGAGGAACCTATGGCAAAAGTCAAATCTCAAAATTTACAAGATTTGCTAACTTTTAGAAATCTTTTCAATCGAACGATTTATTGAGAAATTTCTATGAATGATTTCAAAACTCCAAAACACATGAAAAAATAATCATTTCATTTCTATGACGAAAAGAGAAATGCGCCCATCCTCTAAAAAATACATAGAACTTAGCTTATTTAATTTTATGTATACGAGATGATGTTAATACTATGTCAATGTAAAAACAAATTTAGCAGAGGTCTTGTATGAACAGTTTTAAGTTTAAATACAGGTTCTTCAAATTATCAAGCAAGTAAATGATCGTCTCTCGTAACTTAATATCTTTGACAAGTTTGTTACTTAGCAATGAAAGCATTTAATTAAAATTGGTTCAGGTATTTATAACTTACTGACTGACTGACTGCACGCACATTCTACTTTCAATAATCTTTAGAGAGGGGGCTAAAGCTGAATGATTGAATAGAGACAAGCATATAGAATCGATTCTATTATCTCAACATATATTTCAATAAGTGCATGCTGTTATACTCACGTAACATATCTTCAATCCTTCCTCTAATTCGATTATGAGCCCAAAAATTCCTTAGAAGTCAAATGACCTAATTATGTATTTAAATGTTTAATATTTTTTAATACAAGTATGATAAAAGAATAATGGATATCATATGCATTCAGATCGTCCATATAATTGCAAATGTTTTAATGATATTTTAGTGGCATCTCCTTTAACTTTAAAAAGTAAGAAAAGGGGTTTCGACTCTCTAAGTAACTGAGTGAGTTATAAAGTTCAATTGCTCTTGTCATGTGATGAAAAACAAATATTGATAAAAGAATTACAAAGACGCATTTTAAGCAAATTATAGTCTTAAATCTTATTCTTAATAAAAGTTTAAATCATAACTTTGCAAGAATAGACATGGTTCTTGCCAGCAGATATGAATGTGCAAAGATAAAACTTTGTAAAGAATTTAAATTTAATTGAGGCTTAACAATTCAATTTAGCCGAAAGATAGTCAAAGCCTCTAAATTTTATTTTCAGGAGGAACCTATGGCAAAAGTCAAATCTCAAAATTTACAAGATTTGCTAACTTTTAGAAATCTTTTCAATCGAACGATTTATTGAGAAATTTCTATGAATGATTTCAAAACTCCAAAACACATGAAAAAATAATCATTTCATTTCTATGACGAAAAGAGAAATGCGCCCATCCTCTAAAAAATACATAGAACTTAGCTTATTTAATTTTATGTATACGAGATGATGTTAATACTATGTCAATGTAAAAACAAATTTAGCAGAGGTCTTGTATGAACAGTTTTAAGTTTAAATACAGGTTCTTCAAATTATCAAGCAAGTAAATGATCGTCTCTCGTAACTTAATATCTTTGACAAGTTTGTTACTTAGCAATGAAAGCATTTAATTAAAATTGGTTCAGGTATTTATAACTTACTGACTGACTGACTGCACGCACATTCTACTTTCAATAATCTTTAGAGAGGGGGCTAAAGCCACTTGGAAATGAATGATTGAATAGAGACAAGCATATAGAATCGATTCTTTTATCTCAACATATATTTCAATAAGTGTATGCTGTTATACTCACGTAACATATCTTCAATCCTTCCTCTAATTTGATTATGAGCCCAAAAATTCCTTAGAAGTCAAATGACCTAATTATGTATTTAAATGATTTAATATTTTTTTTATTACAAGTATGATAAAAGAATAATTGATATCATATGCATTCAGTTCGTCCATATAATTGCAAATGTTTTAATGATATTTTAGTGGCATCTCCTTTAACTTTAAAAAGAAAGAAAAGGTGTTTCGACTATCTAAGTAACTGAGTGAGTTATAAAGTTTAATTGCTCTTGTCATGTGATGAAAAACAAATATTGATGAAAGAATTACAAAGACGCATTTTAAGCAAATTATAGTCTTAAATCTTATTCTTAATAAAAGTTTAAATCATAACTTTGCAAGAATAGACATGGTTCTTGCCAGCAGATATGAATGTGCAAAGATAAAACTTTGTAAAGAATTAAAATTTAATTGAGGCTTAACAATTCAATTTAGCCGAAAGATAGTCAAAGCCTCTAAATTATATTTTCAAGAGGAACCTATGGCAAAAGTCAAATCTCAAAATTTACAAGATTTGCTAACTTTTAGAAATCTTTTCAATCGAACGATTTATTGAGAAATTTCTATGAATGATTTCAAAACTCCAAAACACATGAAAAAATAATCATTTCATTTCTATGACGAAAAGAGAAATGCGCCCATCCTCTAAAAAATACATAGAACTTAGCTTATTTAATTTTATGTATACGAGATGATGTTAATACTATGTCAATGTAAAAACAAATTTAGCAGAGGTCTTGTATGAACAGTTTTAAGTTTAAATACAGGTTCTTCAAATTATCAAGCAAGTAAATGATCGTCTCTCGTAACTTAATATCTTTGACAAGTTTGTTACTTAGCAATGAAAGCATTTAATTAAAATTGGTTCAGGTATTTATAACTTACTGACTGACTGACTGCACGCACATTCTACTTTCAATAATCTTTAGAGAGGGGGCTAAAGCCACTTGGAAATGAATGATTGAATAGAGACAAGCATATAGAATCGATTCTTTTATCTCAACATATATTTCAATAAGTGTATGCTGTTATACTCACGTAACATATCTTCAATCCTTCCTCTAATTTGATTATGAGCCCAAAAATTCCTTAGAAGTCAAATGACCTAATTATGTATTTAAATGATTTAATATTTTTTTTATTACAAGTATGATAAAAGAATAATCGATATCAAATGCATTCAGATCGTCCATATAATTGCAATGCTTTAATGATATTTTAGTGGCATTTCCTTTAACTTTTAAAAGTAAGTAAAGGGGTTTCGACTCTCTAAGTAACTGAGCGAGTTATAAAGTTTAATTGCTTGTCATGTGATGAAAAACAAATATTGATGAAAGAATTACAAAGACGCATTTTAAGCAAATTATAGTCTTAAATCTTATTCTTAATAAAAGTTTAAATCATAACTTTCAAGAATAGACATGGTTCTTGCCAGCAGATATGAATGTGCAAAGATAAAACTTTGTAAAGAATTAAAATTTAATTGAGGCTTAACAATTCAATTTAGCCGAAAGATAGTCAAAGCCTCTAAATTATATTTTCAGGAGGAACCTATGGCAAAAGTCAAATCTCAAAATTTACAAGATTTGCTAACTTTTAGAAATCTTTTCAATCGAACGATTTATTGAGAAATTTCTATGAATGATTTCAAAACTCCAAAACACATGAAAAAATAATCATTTCATTTCTATGACGAAAAGAGAAATGCGCCCATCCTCTAAAAAATACATAGAACTTAGCTTATTTAATTTTATGTATACGAGATGATGTTAATACTATGTCAATGTAAAAACAAATTTAGCAGAGGTCTTGTATGAACAGTTTTAAGTTTAAATACAGGTTCTTCAAATTATCAAGCAAGTAAATGATCGTCTCTCGTAACTTAATATCTTTGACAAGTTTGTTACTTAGCAATGAAAGCATTTAATTAAAATTGGTTCAGGTATTTATAACTTACTGACTGACTGACTGCACGCACATTCTACTTTCAATAATCTTTAGAGAGGGGGCTAAAGCCACTTGGAAATGAATGATTGAATAGAGACAAGCATAAAGAATCGATTCAATTATCTCAACATATATTTCAATAAGTGTATGCTGTTATACTCACGTAACATATCTTCAAGCCTTCCTCTAATTCGATTATGAGCCCAAAAATTCCTTAGAAGTCAAATGACCTAATTATGTATTTAAATGATTTAATATTTTTTAATACAAGTATGATAAAAGAATAATCGATATCAAATGCATTCAGTTCGTCCATTTAATTGCAAATGTTTTAATGATATTTTAGTGGCATTTCCTTTAACTTTTAAAAGTAAGTAACGGTGTTTCGACTATCAAAGTAACTTAGTGAGTTATAAAATTTAATTGCTTGTCATGTGATGAAAAACAAATATTGATGAAAGAATAACAAAGACGCATTTTAAGCAAATTATAGTCTTAAATCTTATTCTTAATAAAAGTTTAAATCAAACTTTGCAAGAATAGACATGGTTCTTGCCAGCAGATATGAATGTGCAAAGATAAAACTTTGTAAAGAATTAAAATTTAATTGAGGCTTAACAATTCAATTTAGCCGAAAGATAGTCAAAGCCTCTAAATTATATTTTCAAGAGGAACCTATGGCAAAAGTCAAATCTCAAAATTTACAAGATTTGCTAACTTTTAGAAATCTTTTCAATCGAACGATTTATTGAGAAATTTCTATGAATGATTTCAAAACTCCAAAACACATGAAAAAATAATCATTTCATTTCTATGACGAAAAGAGAAATGCGCCCATCCTCTAAAAAATACATAGAACTTAGCTTATTTAATTTTATGTATACGAGATGATGTTAATACTATGTCAATGTAAAAACAAATTTAGCAGAGGTCTTGTATGAACAGTTTTAAGTTTAAATACAGGTTCTTCAAATTATCAAGCAAGTAAATGATCGTCTCTCGTAACTTAATATCTTTGACAAGTTTGTTACTTAGCAATGAAAGCATTTAATTAAAATTGGTTCAGGTATTTATAACTTACTGACTGACTGACTGCACGCACATTCTACTTTCAATAATCTTTAGAGAGGGGGCTAAAGCCACTTGGAAATGAATGATTGAATAGAGACAAGCATATAGAATCGATTCTTTTATCTCAACATATATTTCAATAAGTGTATGCTGTTATACTCACGTAACATATCTTCAATCCTTCCTCTAATTTGATTATGAGCCCAAAAATTCCTTAGAAGTCAAATGACCTAATTATGTATTTAAATGATTTAATATTTTTTTTATTACAAGTATGATAAAAGAATAATCGATATCATATGCATTCAGCTCGTCCATATAATTGCAAATGTTTTAATGATATTTTAGTGGCATTTCCTTTAACTTTTAAAAGTAAGTAAAGGTGTTTCGACTCTCTAAGTAACTGAGCGAGTTATAAAGTTCAATTGCTTGTCATGTGATGAAAAACAAATATTGATGAAAGAATTACAAAGACGCATTTTAAGCAAATTATAGTCTTAAATCTTATTCTTAATAAAAGTTTAAATCATAACTTTGCAAGAATAGACATGGTTCTTGCCAGCAGATATGAATGTGCAAAGATAAAACTTTGTAATGAATTTGAATTTAATTGAGGCTTTACAATTCAATTTAGCCGAAAGATAGTCAAAGCCTCTAAATTTTATTTTCAGGAGGAACCTATGGCAAAAGTCAAATCTCAAAATTTACAAGATTTGCTAACTTTTAGAAATCTTTTCAATCGAACGATTTATTGAGAAATTTCTATGAATGATTTCAAAACTCCAAAACCCATGAAAAAATAATCATTTCATTTCTATGACGAAAAGAGAAATGTGCCCATCCTCTAAAAAATACATAGAACTTAGCTTATTTAATTTGATGTATAAGAGATGATGTTAATACTATGTCAATGTAAAAACAAATTTAGCAGAAGTTTAATGAACAGTTTTAAGTTTAAATACAGGTTCTTCAAATTATCAAGCAAGTAAATGATCGTCTCTCGTAACTTAATATCTTTGACAAGTTTGTTACTTAGCAATGAAAGCATTTAATTAAAATTGGTTCAGGTATTTATAACTTACTGACTGACTGACTGCACGCACATTCTACTTTCAATAATCTTTAGAGAGGGGGCTAAAGCCACTTGGAAATGAATGATTGAATAGAGACAAGCATATAGAATCGATTCTTTTATCTCAACATATATTTCAATAAGTGTATGCTGTTATACTCACGTAACATATCTTCAATCCTTCCTCTAATTTGATTATGAGCCCAAAAATTCCTTAGAAGTCAAATGACCTAATTATGTATTTAAATGATTTAATATTTTTTTTATTACAAGTATGATAAAAGAATAATTGATATCATATGCATTCAGTTCGTCCATTTAATTGCAAATGTTTTAATGATATTTTAGTGGCATCTCCTTTAACTTTAAAAAGTAAGAAAAGGTGTTTCGACTCTCTAAGTAACTGAGTGAGTTATAAAGTTTAATTTCTCTTGTCATGTGATGAAAAACAAATATTGATAAAAGAATTACAAAGACGCATTTTAAGCAAATTATAGTCTTAAATCTTATTCTTAATAAAAGTTTAAATCATAACTTTGCAAGAATAGACATGGTTCTTGCCAGCAGATATGAATGTGCAAAGATAAAACTTTGTAAAGAATTAAAATTTAATTGAGGCTTAACAATTCAATTTAGCCGAAAGATAGTCAAAGCCTCTAAATTATATTTTCAAGAGGAACCTATGGCAAAAGTCAAATCTCAAAATTTACAAGATTTGCTAACTTTTAGAAATCTTTTCAATCGAACGATTTATTGAGAAATTTCTATGAATGATTTCAAAACTCCAAAACACATGAAAAAATAATCATTTCATTTCTATGACGAAAAGAGAAATGCGCCCATCCTCTAAAAAATACATAGAACTTAGCTTATTTAATTTTATGTATACGAGATGATGTTAATACTATGTCAATGTAAAAACAAATTTAGCAGAGGTCTTGTATGAACAGTTTTAAGTTTAAATACAGGTTCTTCAAATTATCAAGCAAGTAAATGATCGTCTCTCGTAACTTAATATCTTTGACAAGTTTGTTACTTAGCAATGAAAGCATTTAATTAAAATTGGTTCAGGTATTTATAACTTACTGACTGACTGACTGCACGCACATTCTACTTTCAATAATCTTTAGAGAGGGGGCTAAAGCCACTTGGAAATGAATGATTGAATAGAGACAAGCATATAGAATCGATTCTTTTATCTCAACATATATTTCAATAAGTGTATGCTGTTATACTCACGTAACATATCTTCAATCCTTCCTCTAATTTGATTATGAGCCCAAAAATTCCTTAGAAGTCAAATGACCTAATTATGTATTTAAATGATTTAATATTTTTTTTATTACAAGTATGATAAAAGAATAATCGATATCATATGCATTCAATTCGTCCATTTAATTGCAAATGCTTTAATGATATTTTAATGGCAATTCCTTTAGATTTTAAAATGAAGTAAAGGTGTTTAGAGTCACTAAGTAACTTTAATTTTGTTTTAAACTTATTGCTTCTATCAAATATAAATATTTTAATATTTTAACATTATGAATTTCAAAATTAAATGATATAAATGGAGATCTAAAATCCAAAATTTCTTAATCCAATATTAAATAGCAATTTTTTTCTTGCTTCTCAATTAATTAAACAAACATATAATATTTAAATTAGCTAATTCCAATGTATAAGACAATAATTAAAATATATTTTGGCTTAAGTTTTTAAAATATAACTTATTATATTTTTTAATAAGTTTGAGAAATTTGTCCCAAGCATATTATGTTCTTTTGCAAATTTCAATGTTTCATTAATTTATTTTAATAATAATTTATATAATAGATTTTATGGCTTTTTATTTAAAACTATAATTAGATTTTTAAGTATATTTCATATTTTAATAATTTTTACCATAGGCATCACTACATGTAGCGAGTCGTGACGTCATGTGGTATGTACTGACATCACTTGGTACTTCCTGATGTCATGTGTCGAATGGTGACGTCAGGTAGCAAGCGCTGACGTCTGTACCCATTAATTTAATTTAGGGTTTGTATTTTTAATTAATTATAAATTTACATTCAAATCAAATTTATAAATTTTAATTAATTATTTAAGTAATTTAGAAATTGATTATTAATTATTTTAGATTAATATTTTTAATAGTATGAATAAAATACGTTTAAAATGAGAAAATTGTAAAATAAAAATTGAATGTTGATTATATGTATATATAACAGCCACTAATTACAAACACTTTAAGATCAAATTATATTTCATTTTCTGACTTCTTCATATTTAAATTAACATGATGTTTTTACTTTTTATTAACTTAAACTCTATTTATTAAAAACATGGAGGCAGTTGAACATTTTAATTTATAGGGTAATTATTTATTTTCTGATTTCTCCAATTCAAATCTCATTTAGTGCAGTGTTTCAAATAGTTACAGCTAATAATCTAAAAGTCATCTTCAGCATATCTTCATGATATCTTCAGGATATCTTACCTTTGTCGGCGATAATAAATTCAAACACTGAGGCATATATCTTTACTCATACAGTCATCTTAACTCATGGAACAAAAGTAAAGCTTTACAACAACTTAAATTGAATCAAGAAATCAAAGTATTTCAACGTTCCAACAAATAAAAGAGAAGTGTGATATTATTCTTTGATGAAGGAAATACAAATTTCAAAGTTTGCGGCATCCTCCATCACAAATACCAATATCATAAACACAAATATTCTGAAGATAAATATTGGATAATAAAAGCTGCTCATTTTAAATAAAGGATTCAGGTTCAAGACAAGATCTTCACAGTACTTGATAATAATAATTATTCTGAAATCCAATGTATTCAGGTATAGATAGAGGAAACAAGACAGCTATCATAACATTAAACATTATGATAAATATTAATAAGAATATTTAAAAAGATTCTCCTAGTAATTTGTTTTTTAAGTTCCCCATGTTTATTATTGAAGCAAATCCTGATTTCAAAGAAGACTCAATAAAAATTCTCATAAATGCATTGAGAAACAGCATTTCTTTAAGTCTTTTAACTATAACTTAAACTCTATAAAATAAATTACAGTTAAGATAAAGTTACATTTTGAAGTTTAACTTTGAAAGAATAGCACATAATAAGCAAAGAAATCCATAAATAAAAATGGAAAATATTGGTGGCCCGATTAAATATATATAGTTACTGTTGTCATTGCTTAAATAATCAAATTTATCATTATAAGGCTCATAGTATTCTTAGTCTTATAAATCAAAGATTTATTAGAGATACTTATTTGAATCAAATGCATCGAAAGTCACAACTTCAAATAATGCCTTAAGGAATACTTTAATTGAATCGTGAATAGGGTATATTAGGCAATGGGGTATGAGAAATTAATTGAAGTGTATTAATTAAACCCCAAAGCATTTAAAAGCTAGTTGACATGACCAGCCCTAAGGCCATGCTCGAATATAAAATTGATTCAATTGTAGTAGCCAACACTTATGAAGCAATTTCAGTTTTTGGTTAATTTATAAATAATAATCTAAATGAAAAGTATATATAATATACTTACTAAATGTAATTTAAGGAATTTTTACTCTCTTTATGAATTTCTTTGTCTTGCCATTGAAATTTATGATGATTATGTTTTAATCTTAAAAACTTGAGCCCTCATCTGGTCAAAAGCAAGATCAATAGAAACTATCTTGTAATTGTCTGAGTCTTAAGTATCAAATTAATAATCTTATTGGTTTTCAGGGTTAGATCCTTCCATTTCTACGGTAGTATTATTTTTATATCTTTATCTAAATCTGACTTTTCTTCTTCAGAAAGTCCTGTCTTTGGTATTTTAAGAACTATAGTTTATGAATTATTTACTATTACTATTTCAATGAAATCTGAATAATCATTAACAGTTTAATTGAGGAATTATTGTTCAACTATGTCTAATTTCTAGTTTAATTTTAAGGTATTTCCTTTTGAATAGGAAGTGGTTTCTTGTAAACTTCTATAGTTATTAAATATTTTGATTCTAATGGATTTGTTAAGTTATTATCTTTTAGCAAACTATTATATTATAAAATCCATAGTCTAATTTTTCAGGTTCTATTATTAACACTTCATTTTAAAGTCTTACAAAAGAAGGTAATGAAGTGGCAATAAATAAGCTCTAAATCTTAAGTTCTACTATATCTCCATCAGGGTCATAGTAAGTTGAAATTATATTTTAATCTAGTTTCTGCTTATACTTTAATATTCTCATCTGGTTGTTATAAGAAGTAAGGAGGTCAATTTTGAAATGTGCTATCTACTGAGTTATTTGTGTATATTGATAAATTTGCGATTATTTCTAATTAAAATGTGAAAGTATGAGTATATAAGCTATTTAATACACCTTAAACTTTAAATGAAAAGTTTCCTGCGTTGGTATTATCATTTGTATAAAGAGTAAATTATCCGCCTATTAATTAAGAGCTGTACTAGAAAAATGAAGGGAGAGAACTTCCATTAACTAAGTTTGAGGTTTATACCCAAGTCAATGTCTCGTCTCATGCTATTGAATAAGTAAACTGAAAAAATGAAAAATTAGTTATTTCCAATTGTGTAAATTTAATCTGCTATTCCTACAGATGAAATAGTTCCAATAATCTGATAACTAAGACACTCTTATGGCATTTCTTTTAAATCTATTGCTAATAGATCGATTGATAGTATATTAGGCTCTACTCTTAATTCATATGTTTAAGCTGTGTTAGCAGGTATCTGATAAGCTTCTCCACTTATTCTTTCAAACAAATAAGCTTTAATAAGTTGCAATTACGCTTGTAGTTGAAGTTTAACTGTCTGTTAAACAGCTTGAAGTAATAAGAGCTTTTAGAAATATTCCAACTTTGTAACTGTTAGATTAAGAGTTCAGCTAAATTGTTGATCCTGCAAAAAATCTAAATAAACCATTTGCATCTAAACTGCACTTGTTGTATAAAGTGTGTTAGAATAAGTTGATACTAGCATTTTATTTAAAGTAACAGAAGTATCTACATCAATCGATCCTTAATAATTTAAAATATTCTATTATTAATGATAAATAAATTATCCTTAAGTATTCAACTTCTTAGTTTGAATACAGGATGTTAAGACTGAAAAGCTAATGTACCAAGATTTCTTAACCGTCATAAAGCGTCCAATAGAGTTATGAAATAGGATAAGTGCTATATCAGAATTAGTTGTCCCAAGATTTTCAGCACAAGCAAATCCAAATAAACTTCTATATCTATACCTGAATACATTGGATTTCAGCATAATTATTATTATCAAGTACTGTGAAGATCTTGTCTTGAGCCTGAATCCTTTATTTAAAATGAGCAGCTTTTATTATCCAATATTTACCTTCAGAATATTTGTGTTTATGATATTGGTATTTGTGATGGAGGACGCCGCAAACTTTGAAATTTGTATTTCCTTCATCAAAGAATAATATCACACTTCTCTTTTATTTGTTGGAACGTTGAAATACTTTGATTTCTTGATTCAATTTAAGTTGTTGTAAAGCTTTACTTTTGTTCCATGAGTTAAGATGACTGTATGAGTAAAGATATATACCTCAGTGTTTGAATTTATTATCGCTGACAAAGGGAAGATATCCTGAAGATATCATGTAGATATGCTGAAGATGACTTTTAGATTATTAGCTGTAACTATTTGAAACACTGCACTAAATGAGATTTGAATTGGAGAAATCAGAAAATAAATAATTACCCTATAAATTAAAATGTTCAACTGCCTCCATGTTTTTAATAAATAGAGTTTAAGTTAATAAAAAGTAAAAACATCATGTTAATTTAAATATGAAGAAGTCAGAAAATGAAATATAATTTGATCTTAAAGTGTTTGTAATTAGTGGCTGTTATATATACATATAATCAACATTCAATTTTTATTTTACAATTTTACCATTTTAAACGTATTTTATTAATACTATTAAAAATAATATTATATAGATTTACTTGTGTTCATAAACAAAGTTAAGTTATTTTTAAATGTATTGAATAGATATTAATAAATTTTATATTAAAAAAAAGAATGTTTGCTTCATTAAATGATAAAAATTAGTAACTTTTAATCAAATACTATTAATTGACTTAATAAAAAATATTTAATATAAATGTTTTAGGAAAATAGTATCGATTAAAATGATTTTCAAGAGCTTTTGGATAATTTACTCTTAATTATTTCAATAGTAACATTCAAAACCCAAAACCTTTTTAGTATTTTGATTGAGTTTAAGATTGATAAAAGTAGACTATTAACGCATGCTTTATTAGGGTTTTAATAGGGTTTATGTAGGGGTTTAATGTTTAAATATTAGTAATTTAAGTGAGTATATGCGAGGTTTGGGGTCAGTTTATGACAGTGAGAATATAGATATTGTTTAAGTTGCGTTATGGATGTGATGAATATAATGATCAACTCAAGCCTATCCTTAATTACACTTCCATAGCAAGGCTACTCCATAAATCTCCAGCAACAGTTAGGTCTCAATGTCTATTAGCTTTGATTTAAAGAGATAGCAACTTAATTCTAAGCCTTAAACACTTTTTAAATTTTCCCAACATCATATCGATTATCTTATTAATGATAAGACCTTGAAATACTGGGCCCATTTCTCTCTGGCCTAGAAAGCTGTGATGTTTCATCGGTAATTTACTGAGCTTCACATCTCTGCTTAATCCATAGCTTACATATATAAAAAGAATGGAATATCTGACAAAACAGTAAATCGCATTAAGAGAGTGATTGCCTTTAATGCTCCATTTTATAAGAATAATTTAAATTATATATTCGATTGAATGCAGAGGGCTTAAGAACATATTATAAAGTTCATACACGCTGATGAAGCTGTATTTACATTTAATACCTTCTTATCAAGGTCTTGGTATAAGAGATATAGCAACAAAGAAGTATATGATTAAAAGGTTAAGGTTTAAACTCATACTATTCTAGGTGGAATAAGTGAAGATAGTGGCCTTGAGACTTATGTTATTCATCCCTGTTCTATAAAGACTGAATAATATATAAAGTTCCTGCAATAACTCAGAGAAAAGTACGCTTACTAAGTGATCATCCTGTTTGTTGATACTTTATCAGTTCATAAAACTAAAGACTCAAGGAAGAAATATGAAAGATTAAACATAACACCTGTATTTAATGTTCACACACAATACTTAATTCAATGGATTTGAATTATAATGGGGGTTATTGAAAGGCCACTACAAGAAACTTCTACTCTATCTTGATGCACGACTTTAAGATAGATATAGTGGACTTTATTAAGAGCGCTGCTAAAATAGTAAGCGATGATAAAGCAAGAATATGTGCAAGAGAAGGGAGATTTTGTTTTTATAAATAAGTTTTAGATTTAAACGAATGAATAAGTTCACATATTAAATCAGCCCATAAAAGGATTAGGCTTCTCTTTCTTTTATTCTTCTTAAGGCTTGCTTGGGCCCATGTTTCTTCTCTTAGTGCCTGCTCCTGCATCTAAGTTCATATCGTCTGGCTTTTATAATCTTTGTAAAGTCTCTTACTCAATTCATGCTTTACTTGCGATTTTCTCTCTCTGTTTAATTTGCTGCGCTTTTCATCAAGTATATAGAAGTGCCAGGCTTTTCTATAAAGTTAGAAGTCTAAGCTTACTTGAGATCAAAGGATGCTTTTTAAGTTCGTACAACCACGTGTCACTTATTTTAATACCTTCCTTCTCTTTCTCTTCAGGAGAGATGCTGTAGCGTTTCTTGTGAGCCTCTTAAATTACTTCATTTAAGTACTCAGGTTTTAAGAACACTAAAGAAAAAGTTTCTTTCTGGGAACTTATTGGATAGCTGTAGCTTTGATGGAAGATATACAGCAACATCTGGATCACTCATAGCATCATCATATAGATTTGTTACAGATATTTCTGGGTAGTTAGGTATCTCTATCATCCTTATTTCATTAGACTTAAAAACTTTTTTCTCTTCACTCAGTAAGGCCTTTAAAAATGAGATTTTAGTTCCCTCCTAAGTTGGTAAGAACAGTACAACTATAGTTAATAAATTAGAATTAGTTAAAGGCATACCTTACTAAACCAAGTATCTATAGAGGTCCTCTTTACTTCGAAATTTTCCTTTAAATACTTGAGATTAAATTCTCTTCATTGCATCATTCATAGACTTCATCCTGCTTCCTCTTTTTAGAAATGTTAATGAAATTTAAAGTTATGGATATTCATTCTAAGTTTATTATAATCTTACTATTAAATAGGGAGGACGTACTGGAGGTTAACCCTGAAAAGATACTGGGAGAAGCATTGAAAAATTTGCTCCAAGTTTCACAGATTGCTTTCTATTTTTATCAAACTTTCTCAATTAAATTGCTCCTAATAATGTTAAATTATTTTAGGAGGTCCTTCAAATTAAGTTTGAATTATATTAGGAGTTAAATTTTAAGGTTAAAACTTAATTAGGAGCTTATTAATTAAAAAATGTTTAATAACTTTACCTCCAAATTAAGTTCAAACTTGATTTCGAGGACCTCCGAGAGAAACAAAACTTCATTAGGAGTATTTAATTTACTAAAATGTATAAAATTCTCATTAAAGATGTCAACTTAGAGTCTTTTATGGTTAGTTAATTACTTAACTCTCAGCAAAGAATTTACGATAGTGCCTTATACTCTACTATTATAGTATATCTAAGTAAATTTTATAATAATTATAATAAAATATATAAGTAAACTAAAATGAGCGCTAATCTTTTGAGAAGAGCGGCATTAATTATCATTCCATGAATCAAAAAAAGTTGAGACCAGAAACGCCTGCACTTAGTGGGAGCCTACTTATGACACTTTTGACGAGTAAACCTTTGAGATTGAAATATAAATTTATAAGGAAATCATAAAAGAGGCTGCGCATGTTGAAGAGGAGGTTAAATTACCCGCATTTGAATAATAAGCTTTACCAGCCAAAGTTGACTATAAATGCAAAGAATGCAATAAAACTTTCGGCTATGGGGAAGCATCCTCCCCCCCCCCTAATGTATACTTTTTATTTTGTAATCTGATAGAGTTTTTAACGCTGAGTAATAGTAGCTGATGAACATGGTCTACGCGAGCAATAGTTTTTGAGCTAGGACCTCTAATAAGTCAAAAAATCATATTTAAATCATAATAAAATTGACAAAAATTTTCAATTTTTCTTCAAATTTTTTATTTTTATAAAATTATCGATTTAAGTGAAAAATAAGTAATTTAACAAAATATATAAATCTTATTTAATTATTATTAACAAAATTAAAAAATAAAATTATCCTCTCTTTAAAAAAAATGCAAAAATAATTAGTTTTAATTTATTTTCAATAATAATTAAATAAGATTTATATATTTTGTTAAATTACTTATTTTTCACTTAAATCGATAATTTTATAACTATAAAAAATTTGAAGAAAAATTGAAAATTTTTGTCAATTTTATTATGATTTTATATATCATTTTTTGACTTATAAGAGGTCATAGCTCAAAAACTATTGCTTGCGTAGACCATGTTTATCAGCTACTATTACTCAGCGTTAAAAACTCTATCAGATTACAAAATAAAAAGTATACATTAGAGGGGGGAGGATGCTTCCCCATAGCCAAACTTTCCTCTATAAGTCAACTTAAAATAGACATTTGAGAGATACACAACGATGTGCCAAGATTGTGTCTAAAGCATCAAAAGAAGGATGGGAAGTATATCTGTGAGTTCTGTGAGAAGCCATATTCTCATATAAGAGACCTCAAAGTGCACTTAAAGAAAAAGCACAGTTAAAGTTTTGTGTTTATTCATGAACCTACAGGAAAAAAATTCTTATAAGAAGATAGTCAAGAAATCCGGCTGAGTCTCTTAGGGTTGAGGTATAGAAGTAAGTAAAATGAAGAAAGCTGTCAAGAACTTTCCAGCCTCATAGATCAATAAAACTATGGTACATATCGAGGCTATAAAGATTCCTGTCTTGAAAATTATTGACTAAGATTTTTGTCTTGAAAACTACCTCACCCTTGAGGATAAAGGATAAAATAGAGAAGAGAGTTATCACAGATGAGTAATACGCTTACAAAATTTATCATTTCAATTACTTTCTTGCTAATGACATGTTCTAAATGGAATTTGCTAATGAGTATTACGCTCTTTAATAGGCAAAATTAAAAGAATGCAGGCATATTATATAGCTTGATGCCATTTTACTTGGAAAAGATCATGTTGCATTAAGGCTTCCCCTCCTTGAAATGACTTACAGAGAATTTTTATCTGACAACAGATGCCAAAGGTAAAATGGCTAGATAGTACAGCAGATAGTTGAGGGAATAGAGAGGTTTCATAAGCTCGGAAACGTTCATAGAGACTTAAAGCCAAAAAATATAATGATGGACTTTCAACCTTTAAGAGTTTATATTATTGACTTCAGTAGGGTATAAAGAGCGCAAGCCTCTGCACTAGGAGATGTACCAGGCACTCCTGGATATTTCCCTAAGAGAGAAGATTGGAGAGACGGAGATATTGCTTGGGATATATGGGCATTAGCAGCAATAATAATAGAGAGTGACATGCCAAGGAACGACTACTTTAGTTGCAAGAGTGAGAGAGATTCTAAGTAAAGAATCAAACAATATCTCGATAAGAATAAAATTAACGGAGAACTCAGAGAGCTTGCATACTCTACAAACAATAATCAAACCAAGCAATGAAAAATATATTAAGATAGACACAATCAAACAGCAACTTAGTAAGATAAAATTCAGAGAACTGCCACATTACTCTAAGATTATGTTTGTGTGAAATATTTTAAAAACTCGTTTGCCATACTCACTTAAATTACTAATATTTAAACATTAAACCCCAACATAAACCCTATTAAACCCTAATAAAATATGCGTTAATAGTCTACTTTTATCAATCAAAAACTCAATAAAACTACTGAAAGGGTTTTGGGGTTTTGATTGTAAGTTATTAGAAATAGTTTTGTATATTATGATAATCGAAAATTTACTAAAAATAATAGTAAACTTTAGTGTTTTACAATTATTTAGGTGAGAAAGAGGTGAAAATATAATTAAAATTTATGGTATTTTAATTAAATTCAGCAATATTAGATAATTTAATGATTTTTTCTCCATCCACTCACTCGAAAAAATATATTCCATGATGAATAGATACCTTGATTAAAAAACAACTTAAAAATATACCACAAAAGTGTTAGAAAAATGATTTAAAAAATAAATGGACTAAATTCTAACAAATAGTTAATTATTTTATATTTAATTTAATTTTCAAGATATAAATTAAATTATAGAAGTAAACATAGACTATTATGTTTATTAAAAATATACTTAATATAAAAAAGTGCTTTTGAAGCATCCTGTTCTGATTTAAAATACGGAATTGATCTCCTGCCCCGTCTATAAAAAATGATTCTACAAAAGCATCTAACAATTATGTATTGTCAAATTAAATTTTTATATCTAATTATTTACATAAATAAAGTTTCTTATCAATTTTTGTAAAAATAAATTTATTTGATATTTTATGCTATTTTTCCCTCATTTTATTATAAATTGATGTATTTGAAAATATTTTTCAAAATTGAATAACTTCACTTCTTGAATTCTAGGCGGAAAATTAAAAATGCTATTTAAAAATGGAGAATGAGGAGGTCCTCGACGCAGCGGTGTTCCTGTTTCGCATTAGACGCAAATTGGATTCCTTACAAATGATTTCGACATCAACTACCCTCTTTCTCTTAGTCTGTATAAACTTCCCTTAATTTATAATTTACTGACCATACTTTAAAACCTATCTAATTGGCAGTTTAAGATTATATTTTAAATGATTTATGTACTTTTTGGAAAAAAAATAATTAAAAATTTCATATAAAAAATAATAGAGGCAGAATATACAAACCAAAAAAATGTATGTAAATTAAATCTAAAAAATAGAAAATATTAAGGATAAAAATTTTAGTATATATTTGATATAATGATGAATATAAAATTAAATCAAATTTTTTATTGCTGTACTTAAATTAAAAACCTCTCTCAATAAAAATGCGATTTAAGTATTAAAGCACATAGCTTAATTAAGTCAATTCTATTAAAAAATGAATAATCGCTCAAAAGTTTCAATTAATGCGAGGTACTGCTATATATACTGCTTTATTTTTAAAGTTTGAGTACTACTCACAATGTCATAGTTGACATAAGTGCAATTGCAAT
>ARYC01018698.1:0-17367 GCA_000711775.1 Oxytricha trifallax
AATTATGTATTGAAATGATTTAATATTTTTTAATACAAGTATGATAAAAGAATAATTGATATCTTATGCATTCAGTTCGTCCATATAATTGCAAATGTTTTAATGATATTTTAGTGGCATTTCCTTTAACTTTTATAAGAAAGTAAAGGTGTTTCGACTATCTAAGTAACTGAGTGAGTTATAAAGTTTAATTGCTCTTGTCATGTGATGAAAAACAAATATTGATGAAAGAATTACAAAGACGCATTTTAAGCAAATTATAGTCTTAAATCTTTTTCTTAATAAAAGTTTAAATCATAACTTTGCAAGAATAGACATGGTTCTTGCCAGCAGATATGAATGTGCAAAGTAAAACTTTGTAAAGAATTTAAATTTAATTGAGGCTTAACAATTCAATTTAGCCGAAAGATAGTCAAAGCCTCTAAATTTTATTTTCAGGAGGAACCTATGGCAAAAGTCAAATCTCAAAATTTACAAGATTTGCTAACTTTTAGAAATCTTTTCAATCGAACGATTTATTGAGAAATTTCTATGAATGATTTCAAAACTAAACACATGAAAAAATAATCATTTCATTTCTATGACGAAAAGAGAAATGCGCCCATCCTCTAAAAAATACATAGAACTTAGCTTATTTAATTTTATGTATACGAGATGATGTTAATACTATGTCAATGTAAAAACAAATTTAGCAGAGGTCTTGTATGAACAGTTTTAAGTTTAAATACAGGTTCTTCAAATTATCAAGCAAGTAAATGATCGTCTCTCGTAACTTAATATCTTTGACAAGTTTGTTACTTAGCAATGAAAGCATTTAATTAAAATTGGTTCAGGTATTTATAACTTACTGACTGACTGACTGCACGCACATTCTACTTTCAATAATCTTTAGAGAGGGGGCTAAAGCCACTTGGAAATGAATGATTGAATAGAGACAAGCATATAGAATCGATTCTTTTATCTCAACATATATTTCAATAAGTGTATGCTGTTATACTCACGTAACATATCTTCAATCCTTCCTCTAATTTGATTATGAGCCCAAAAATTCCTTAGAAGTCAAATGACCTAATTATGTATTTAAATGATTTAATATTTTTTTTATTACAAGTATGATAAAAGAATAATTGATATCTTATGCATTCAGTTCGTCCATATAATTGCAAATGTTTTAATGATATTTTAGTGGCATTTCCTTTAACTTTTATAAGAAAGTAAAGGTGTTTCGACTATCTAAGTAACTGAGTGAGTTATAAAGTTTAATTGCTCTTGTCATGTGATGAAAAACAAATATTGATGAAAGAAATTACAAAGACGCATTTTAAGCAAATTATAGTCTTAAATCTTATTCTTAATAAAAGTTTAATTCATAACTTTGCAAGAAATTGACATGGTTCTTGTCAGCAGATATGAAATGTGCAAAGATAAAACTTTGTAAAGAATTTAAATTTAATTGAGGCTTAACAATTCAATTTAGCCGAAAGATAGTCAAAGCCTCTAAATTTTATTTTCAGGAGGAACCTATGGCAAAAGTCAAATCTCAAAATTTACAAGATTTGCTAACTTTTAGAAATCTTTTCAATCGAACGATTTATTGAGAAATTTCTATGAATGATTTCAAAACTCCAAAACACATGAAAAAATAATCATTTCATTTCTATGACGAAAAGAGAAATGCGCCCATCCTCTAAAAAATACATAGAACTTAGCTTATTTAATTTTATGTATACGAGATGATGTTAATACTATGTCAATGTAAAAACAAATTTAGCAGAGGTCTTGTATGAACAGTTTTAAGTTTAAATACAGGTTCTTCAAATTATCAAGCAAGTAAATGATCGTCTCTCGTAACTTAATATCTTTGACAAGTTTGTTACTTAGCAATGAAAGCATTTAATTAAAATTGGTTCAGGTATTTATAACTTACTGACTGACTGACTGCACGCACATTCTACTTTCAATAATCTTTAGAGAGGGGGCTAAAGCCACTTGGAAATGAATGATTGAATAGAGACAAGCATATAGAATCGATTCTTTTATCTCAACATATATTTCAATAAGTGTATGCTGTTATACTCACGTAACATATCTTCAATCCTTCCTCTAATTTGATTATGAGCCCAAAAATTCCTTAGAAGTCAAATGACCTAATTATGTATTTAAATGATTTAATATTTTTTTTATTACAAGTATGATAAAAGAATAATCGATATCAAATGCATTCAATTCGTCCATTTAATTGCAAATGCTTTAATGATATTTTAATGGCAATTCCTTTAGATTTTAAAATGAAGTAAAGGTGTTTAGAGTCACTAAGTAACTTTAATTTTGTTTTAAACTTATTGCTTCTATCAAATATAAATATTTTAATATTTTAACATTATGAATTTCAAAATTAAATGATATAAATGGAGATCTAAAATCCAAAATTTCTTAATCCAATATTAAATAGCAATTTTTTTCTTGCTTCTCAATTAATTAAACAAACATATAATATTTAAATTAGCTAATTCCAATGTATAAGACAATAATTAAAATATATTTTGGCTTAAGTTTTTAAAATATAACTTATTATATTTTTTAATAAGTTTGAGAAATTTGTCCCAAGCATATTATGTTCTTTTGCAAATTTCAATGTTTCATTAATTTATTTTAATAATAATTTATATAATAGATTTTATGGCTTTTTATTTAAAACTATAATTAGATTTTTAAGTATATTTCATATTTTAATAATTTTTACCATAGGCATCACTACATGTAGCGAGTCGTGACGTCATGTGGTATGTACTGACATCACTTGGTACTTCCTGATGTCATGTGTCGAATGGTGACGTCAGGTAGCAAGCGCTGACGTCTGTACCCATTAATTTAATTTAGGGTTTGTATTTTTAATTAATTATAAATTTACATTCAAATCAAATTTATAAATTTTAATTAATTATTTAAGTAATTTAGAAATTGATTATTAATTATTTTAGATTAATATTTTTAATAGTATGAATAAAATACGTTTAAAATGAGAAAATTGTAAAATAAAAATTGAATGTTGATTATATGTATATATAACAGCCACTAATTACAAACACTTTAAGATCAAATTATATTTCATTTTCTGACTTCTTCATATTTAAATTAACATGATGTTTTTACTTTTTATTAACTTAAACTCTATTTATTAAACATGGAGGCAGTTGAACATTTTAATTTATAGGGTAATTATTTATTTTCTGATTTCTCCAATTCAAATCTCATTTAGTGCAGTGTTTCAAATAGTTACAGCTAATAATCTAAAAGTCATCTTCAGCATATCTTCATGATATCTTCAGGATATCTTACCTTTGTCGGCGATAATAAATTCAAACACTGAGGCATATATCTTTACTCATACAGTCATCTTAACTCATGGAACAAAAGTAAAGCTTTACAACAACTTAAATTGAATCAAGAAATCAAAGTATTTCAACGTTCCAACAAATAAAAGAGAAGTGTGATATTATTCTTTGATGAAGGAAATACAAATTTCAAAGTTTGCGGCATCCTCCATCACAAATACCAATATCATAAACACAAATATTCTGAAGATAAATATTGGATAATAAAAGCTGCTCATTTTAAATAAAGGATTCAGGTTCAAGACAAGATCTTCACAGTACTTGATAATAATAATTATTCTGAAATCCAATGTATTCAGGTATAGATAGAGGAAACAAGACAGCTATCATAACATTAAACATTATGATAAATATTAATAAGAATATTTAAAAAGATTCTCCTAGTAATTTGTTTTTTAAGTTCCCCATGTTTATTATTGAAGCAAATCCTGATTTCAAAGAAGACTCAATAAAAATTCTCATAAATGCATTGAGAAACAGCATTTCTTTAAGTCTTTTAACTATAACTTAAACTCTATAAAATAAATTACAGTTAAGATAAAGTTACATTTTGAAGTTTAACTTTGAAAGAATAGCACATAATAAGCAAAGAAATCCATAAATAAAAATGGAAAATATTGGTGGCCCGATTAAATATATATAGTTACTGTTGTCATTGCTTAAATAATCAAATTTATCATTATAAGGCTCATAGTATTCTTAGTCTTATAAATCAAAGATTTATTAGAGATACTTATTTGAATCAAATGCATCGAAAGTCACAACTTCAAATAATGCCTTAAGGAATACTTTAATTGAATCGTGAATAGGGTATATTAGGCAATGGGGTATGAGAAATTAATTGAAGTGTATTAATTAAACCCCAAAGCATTTAAAAGCTAGTTGACATGACCAGCCCTAAGGCCATGCTCGAATATAAAATTGATTCAATTGTAGTAGCCAACACTTATGAAGCAATTTCAGTTTTTGGTTAATTTATAAATAATAATCTAAATGAAAAGTATATATAATATACTTACTAAATGTAATTTAAGGAATTTTTACTCTCTTTATGAATTTCTTTGTCTTGCCATTGAAATTTATGATGATTATGTTTTAATCTTAAAAACTTGAGCCCTCATCTGGTCAAAAGCAAGATCAATAGAAACTATCTTGTAATTGTCTGAGTCTTAAGTATCAAATTAATAATCTTATTGGTTTTCAGGGTTAGATCCTTCCATTTCTACGGTAGTATTATTTTTATATCTTTATCTAAATCTGACTTTTCTTCTTCAGAAAGTCCTGTCTTTGGTATTTTAAGAACTATAGTTTATGAATTATTTACTATTACTATTTCAATGAAATCTGAATAATCATTAACAGTTTAATTGAGGAATTATTGTTCAACTATGTCTAATTTCTAGTTTAATTTTAAGGTATTTCCTTTTGAATAGGAAGTGGTTTCTTGTAAACTTCTATAGTTATTAAATATTTTGATTCTAATGGATTTGTTAAGTTATTATCTTTTAGCAAACTATTATATTATAAAATCCATAGTCTAATTTTTCAGGTTCTATTATTAACACTTCATTTTAAAGTCTTACAAAAGAAGGTAATGAAGTGGCAATAAATAAGCTCTAAATCTTAAGTTCTACTATATCTCCATCAGGGTCATAGTAAGTTGAAATTATATTTTAATCTAGTTTCTGCTTATACTTTAATATTCTCATCTGGTTGTTATAAGAAGTAAGGAGGTCAATTTTGAAATGTGCTATCTACTGAGTTATTTGTGTATATTGATAAATTTGCGATTATTTCTAATTAAAATGTGAAAGTATGAGTATATAAGCTATTTAATACACCTTAAACTTTAAATGAAAAGTTTCCTGCGTTGGTATTATCATTTGTATAAAGAGTAAATTATCCGCCTATTAATTAAGAGCTGTACTAGAAAAATGAAGGGAGAGAACTTCCATTAACTAAGTTTGAGGTTTATACCCAAGTCAATGTCTCGTCTCATGCTATTGAATAAGTAAACTGAAAAAATGAAAAATTAGTTATTTCCAATTGTGTAAATTTAATCTGCTATTCCTACAGATGAAATAGTTCCAATAATCTGATAACTAAGACACTCTTATGGCATTTCTTTTAAATCTATTGCTAATAGATCGATTGATAGTATATTAGGCTCTACTCTTAATTCATATGTTTAAGCTGTGTTAGCAGGTATCTGATAAGCTTCTCCACTTATTCTTTCAAACAAATAAGCTTTAATAAGTTGCAATTACGCTTGTAGTTGAAGTTTAACTGTCTGTTAAACAGCTTGAAGTAATAAGAGCTTTTAGAAATATTCCAACTTTGTAACTGTTAGATTAAGAGTTCAGCTAAATTGTTGATCCTGCAAAAAATCTAAATAAACCATTTGCATCTAAACTGCACTTGTTGTATAAAGTGTGTTAGAATAAGTTGATACTAGCATTTTATTTAAAGTAACAGAAGTATCTACATCAATCGATCCTTAATAATTTAAAATATTCTATTATTAATGATAAATAAATTATCCTTAAGTATTCAACTTCTTAGTTTGAATACAGGATGTTAAGACTGAAAAGCTAATGTACCAAGATTTCTTAACCGTCATAAAGCGTCCAATAGAGTTATGAAATAGGATAAGTGCTATATCAGAATTAGTTGTCCCAAGATTTTCAGCACAAGCAAATCCAAATAAACTTCTATATCTATACCTGAATACATTGGATTTCAGCATAATTATTATTATCAAGTACTGTGAAGATCTTGTCTTGAGCCTGAATCCTTTATTTAAAATGAGCAGCTTTTATTATCCAATATTTACCTTCAGAATATTTGTGTTTATGATATTGGTATTTGTGATGGAGGACGCCGCAAACTTTGAAATTTGTATTTCCTTCATCAAAGAATAATATCACACTTCTCTTTTATTTGTTGGAACGTTGAAATACTTTGATTTCTTGATTCAATTTAAGTTGTTGTAAAGCTTTACTTTTGTTCCATGAGTTAAGATGACTGTATGAGTAAAGATATATACCTCAGTGTTTGAATTTATTATCGCTGACAAAGGGAAGATATCCTGAAGATATCATGTAGATATGCTGAAGATGACTTTTAGATTATTAGCTGTAACTATTTGAAACACTGCACTAAATGAGATTTGAATTGGAGAAATCAGAAAATAAATAATTACCCTATAAATTAAAATGTTCAACTGCCTCCATGTTTTTAATAAATAGAGTTTAAGTTAATAAAAAGTAAAAACATCATGTTAATTTAAATATGAAGAAGTCAGAAAATGAAATATAATTTGATCTTAAAGTGTTTGTAATTAGTGGCTGTTATATATACATATAATCAACATTCAATTTTTATTTTACAATTTTCCATTTTAAACGTATTTTATTAATACTATTAAAAATAATATTATATAGATTTACTTGTGTTCATAAACAAAGTTAAGTTATTTTTAAATGTATTGAATAGATATTAATAAATTTTATATTAAAAAAAAGAATGTTTGCTTCATTAAATGATAAAAATTAGTAACTTTTAATCAAATACTATTAATTGACTTAATAAAAAATATTTAATATAAATGTTTTAGGAAAATAGTATCGATTAAAATGATTTTCAAGAGCTTTTGGATAATTTACTCTTAATTATTTCAATAGTAACATTCAAAACCCAAAACCTTTTTAGTATTTTGATTGAGTTTAAGATTGATAAAAGTAGACTATTAACGCATGCTTTATTAGGGTTTTAATAGGGTTTATGTAGGGGTTTAATGTTTAAATATTAGTAATTTAAGCGAGTATATGCGAAGTTTGGGGTAAGTTTATGACAGTGAGTATATAGATTTATTGTTTAAGTTGCGTTATGGATGTGATGAATATAATGATCAACTCAAGCCTATCCTTAATTACACTTCCATAGCAAGGCTACTCCATAAATCTCCAGCAACAGTTAGGTCTCAATGTCTATTAGCTTTGATTTAAAGAGATAGCAACTTAATTCTAAGCCTTAAACACTTTTTAAATTTTCCCAACATCATATCGATTATCTTATTAATGATAAGACCTTGAAATACTGGGCCCATTTCTCTCTGGCCTAGAAAGCTGTGATGTTTCATCGGTAATTTACTGAGCTTCACATCTCTGCTTAATCCATAGCTTACATATATAAAAAGAATGGAATATCTGACAAAACAGTAAATCGCATTAAGAGAGTGATTGCCTTTAATGCTCCATTTTATAAGAATAATTTAAATTATATATTCGATTGAATGCAGAGGGCTTAAGAACATATTATAAAGTTCATACACGCTGATGAAGCTGTATTTACATTTAATACCTTCTTATCAAGGTCTTGGTATAAGAGATATAGCAACAAAGAAGTATATGATTAAAAGGTTAAGGTTTAAACTCATACTATTCTAGGTGGAATAAGTGAAGATAGTGGCCTTGAGACTTATGTTATTCATCCCTGTTCTATAAAGACTGAATAATATATAAAGTTCCTGCAATAACTCAGAGAAAAGTACGCTTACTAAGTGATCATCCTGTTTGTTGATACTTTATCAGTTCATAAAACTAAAGACTCAAGGAAGAAATATGAAAGATTAAACATAACACCTGTATTTAATGTTCACACACAATACTTAATTCAATGGATTTGAATTATAATGGGGGTTATTGAAAGGCCACTACAAGAAACTTCTACTCTATCTTGATGCACGACTTTAAGATAGATATAGTGGACTTTATTAAGAGCGCTGCTAAAATAGTAAGCGATGATAAAGCAAGAATATGTGCAAGAGAAGGGAGATTTTGTTTTTATAAATAAGTTTTAGATTTAAACGAATGAATAAGTTCACATATTAAATCAGCCCATAAAAGGATTAGGCTTCTCTTTCTTTTATTCTTCTTAAGGCTTGCTTGGGCCCATGTTTCTTCTCTTAGTGCCTGCTCCTGCATCTAAGTTCATATCGTCTGGCTTTTATAATCTTTGTAAAGTCTCTTACTCAATTCATGCTTTACTTGCGATTTTCTCTCTCTGTTTAATTTGCTGCGCTTTTCATCAAGTATATAGAAGTGCCAGGCTTTTCTATAAAGTTAGAAGTCTAAGCTTACTTGAGATCAAAGGATGCTTTTTAAGTTCGTACAACCACGTGTCACTTATTTTAATACCTTCCTTCTCTTTCTCTTCAGGAGAGATGCTGTAGCGTTTCTTGTGAGCCTCTTAAATTACTTCATTTAAGTACTCAGGTTTTAAGAACACTAAAGAAAAAGTTTCTTTCTGGGAACTTATTGGATAGCTGTAGCTTTGATGGAAGATATACAGCAACATCTGGATCACTCATAGCATCATCATATAGATTTGTTACAGATATTTCTGGGTAGTTAGGTATCTCTATCATCCTTATTTCATTAGACTTAAAAACTTTTTTCTCTTCACTCAGTAAGGCCTTTAAAAATGAGATTTTAGTTCCCTCCTAAGTTGGTAAGAACAGTACAACTATAGTTAATAAATTAGAATTAGTTAAAGGCATACCTTACTAAACCAAGTATCTATAGAGGTCCTCTTTACTTCGAAATTTTCCTTTAAATACTTGAGATTAAATTCTCTTCATTGCATCATTCATAGACTTCATCCTGCTTCCTCTTTTTAGAAATGTTAATGAAATTTAAAGTTATGGATATTCATTCTAAGTTTATTATAATCTTACTATTAAATAGGGAGGACGTACTGGAGGTTAACCCTGAAAAGATACTGGGAGAAGCATTGAAAAATTTGCTCCAAGGTTTCACAGATTGCTTTCTATTTTTATCAAACTTTCTCAATTAAATTGCTCCTAATAATGTTAAATTATTTTAGGAGGTCCTTCAAATTAAGTTTGAATTATATTAGGAGTTAAATTTTAAGGTTAAAACTTAATTAGGAGCTTATTAATTAAAAAATGTTTAATAACTTTACCTCCAAATTAAGTTCAAACTTGATTTCGAGGACCTCCGAGAGAAACAAAACTTCATTAGGAGTATTTAATTTACTAAAATGTATAAAATTCTCATTAAAGATGTCAACTTAGAGTCTTTTATGGTTAGTTAATTACTTAACTCTCAGCAAAGAATTTACGATAGTGCCTTATACTCTACTATTATAGTATATCTAAGTAAATTTTATAATAATTATAATAAAATATATAAGTAAACTAAAATGAGCGCTAATCTTTTGAGAAGAGCGGCATTAATTATCATTCCATGAATCAAAAAAAGTTGAGACCAGAAACGCCTGCACTTAGTGGGAGCCTACTTATGACACTTTTGACGAGTAAACCTTTGAGATTGAAATATAAATTTATAAGGAAATCATAAAAGAGGCTGCGCATGTTGAAGAGGAGGTTAAATTACCCGCATTTGAATAATAAGCTTTACCAGCCAAAGTTGACTATAAATGCAAAGAATGCAATAAAACTTTCGGCTATGGGGAAGCATCCTCCCCCCCCCCTAATGTATACTTTTTATTTTGTAATCTGATAGAGTTTTTAACGCTGAGTAATAGTAGCTGATGAACATGGTCTACGCGAGCAATAGTTTTTGAGCTATGACCTCTTATAAGTCAAAAAATGATATATAAAATCATAATAAAATTGACAAAAATTTTCAATTTTTCTTCAAATTTTTTATTTTTATAAAATTATCGATTTAAGTGAAAAATAAGTAATTTAACAAAATATATAAATCTTATTTAATTATTATTAACAAAATTAAAAAATAAAATTATCCTCTCTTTAAAAAAAATGCAAAAATAATTAGTTTTAATTTATTTTCAATAATAATTAAATAAGATTTATATATTTTGTTAAATTACTTATTTTTCACTTAAATCGATAATTTTATAACTATAAAAAATTTGAAGAAAAATTGAAAATTTTTGTCAATTTTATTATGATTTTATATATCATTTTTTGACTTATAAGAGGTCATAGCTCAAAAACTATTGCTTGCGTAGACCATGTTTATCAGCTACTATTACTCAGCGTTAAAAACTCTATCAGATTACAAAATAAAAAGTATACATTAGAGGGGGGAGGATGCTTCCCCATAGCCAAACTTTCCTCTATAAGTCAACTTAAAATAGACATTTGAGAGATACACAACGATGTGCCAAGATTGTGTCTAAAGCATCAAAAGAAGGATGGGAAGTATATCTGTGAGTTCTGTGAGAAGCCATATTCTCATATAAGAGACCTCAAAGTGCACTTAAAGAAAAAGCACAGTTAAAGTTTTGTGTTTATTCATGAACCTACAGGAAAAAAATTCTTATAAGAAGATAGTCAAGAAATCCGGCTGAGTCTCTTAGGGTTGAGGTATAGAAGTAAGTAAAAATGAAGAAAGCTGTCAAGAACTTTCCAGCCTCATAGATCAATAAAACTATGGTACATATCGAGGCTATAAAGATTCCTGTCTTGAAAATTATTGACTAAGATTTTTGTCTTGAAAACTACCTCACCCTTGAGGATAAAGGATAAAATAGAGAAGAGAGTTATCACAGATGAGTAATACGCTTACAAAATTTATCATTTCAATTACTTTCTTGCTAATGACATGTTCTAAATGGAATTTGCTAATGAGTATTACGCTCTTTAATAGGCAAAATTAAAAGAATGCAGGCATATTATATAGCTTGATGCCATTTTACTTGGAAAAGATCATGTTGCATTAAGGCTTCCCCTCCTTGAAATGACTTACAGAGAATTTTTATCTGACAACAGATGCCAAAGGTAAAATGGCTAGATAGTACAGCAGATAGTTGAGGGAATAGAGAGGTTTCATAAGCTCGGAAACGTTCATAGAGACTTAAAGCCAAAAAATATAATGATGGACTTTCAACCTTTAAGAGTTTATATTATTGACTTCAGTAGGGTATAAAGAGCGCAAGCCTCTGCACTAGGAGATGTACCAGGCACTCCTGGATATTTCCCTAAGAGAGAAGATTGGAGAGACGGAGATATTGCTTGGGATATATGGGCATTAGCAGCAATAATAATAGAGAGTGACATGCCAAGGAACGACTACTTTAGTTGCAAGAGTGAGAGAGATTCTAAGTAAAGAATCAAACAATATCTCGATAAGAATAAAATTAACGGAGAACTCAGAGAGCTTGCATACTCTACAAACAATAATCAAACCAAGCAATGAAAAATATATTAAGATAGACACAATCAAACAGCAACTTAGTAAGATAAAATTCAGAGAACTGCCACATTACTCTAAGATTATGTTTGTGTGAAATATTTTAAAAACTCGTTTGCCATACTCACTTAAATTACTAATATTTAAACATTAAACCCCAACATAAACCCTATTAAACCCTAATAAAATATGCGTTAATAGTCTACTTTTATCAATCAAAAACTCAATAAAACTACTGAAAGGGTTTTGGGGTTTTGATTGTAAGTTATTAGAAATAGTTTTGTATATTATGATAATCGAAAATTTACTAAAAATAATAGTAAACTTTAGTGTTTTACAATTATTTAGGTGAGAAAGAGGTGAAAATATAATTAAAATTTATGGTATTTTAATTAAATTCAGCAATATTAGATAATTTAATGATTTTTTCTCCATCCACTCACTCGAAAAAATATATTCCATGATGAATAGATACCTTGATTAAAAAACAACTTAAAAATATACCACAAAAGTGTTAGAAAAATGATTTAAAAAATAAATGGACTAAATTCTAACAAATAGTTAATTATTTTATATTTAATTTAATTTTCAAGATATAAATTAAATTATAGAAGTAAACATAGACTATTATGTTTATTAAAAATATACTTAATATAAAAAAGTGCTTTTGAAGCATCCTGTTCTGATTTAAAATACGGAATTGATCTCCTGCCCCGTCTATAAAAAATGATTCTACAAAAGCATCTAACAATTATGTATTGTCAAATTAAATTTTTATATCTAATTATTTACATAAATAAAGTTTCTTATCAATTTTTGTAAAAATAAATTTATTTGATATTTTATGCTATTTTTCCCTCATTTTATTATAAATTGATGTATTTGAAAATATTTTTCAAAATTGAATAACTTCACTTCTTGAATTCTAGGCGGAAAATTAAAAATGCTATTTAAAAATGGAGAATGAGGAGGTCCTCGACGCAGCGGTGTTCCTGTTTCGCATTAGACGCAAATTGGATTCCTTACAAATGATTTCGACATCAACTACCCTCTTTCTCTTAGTCTGTATAAACTTCCCTTAATTTATAATTTACTGACCATACTTTAAAACCTATCTAATTGGCAGTTTAAGATTATATTTTAAATGATTTATGTACTTTTTGGAAAAAAAATAATTAAAAATTTCATATAAAAAATAATAGAGGCAGAATATACAAACCAAAAAAATGTATGTAAATTAAATCTAAAAAATAGAAAATATTAAGGATAAAAATTTTAGTATATATTTGATATAATGATGAATATAAAATTAAATCAAATTTTTTATTGCTGTACTTAAATTAAAAACCTCTCTCAATAAAAATGCGATTTAAGTATTAAAGCACATAGCTTAATTAAGTCAATTCTATTAAAAAATGAATAATCGCTCAAAAGTTTCAATTAATGCGAGGTACTGCTATATATACTGCTTTATTTTTAAAGTTTGAGTACTACTCACAATGTCATAGTTGACATAAGTGCAATTGCAATTGATATAATGCTGCTCATAAATGCATGCTATGACTATTGATAAACTGCAGTTTTGCGAATGCAGCTCTAAGTTCCCTAACTAAAGTTGTAAGGTTGCACTTAACACAATCATAATACCTTGATTGATTACTGGAATTGAGCTCCTGCTCACTCAAAATCATAATAACCAGTAAATTTAAACTAATACACAAAATCATCGAGCAGTAAGCAGACCTTAAGATTTATTACCAAAATCGATAAATTCAAGTTGGTAGAGCTAACTTAAAGTATTGATCATGAATTTGAGTTCATAAATCAGATTTGAAGACTTTGATGATGAAAGTGGGGTTTCTTGAATAGTTTAGCAATCAAAACCCCAAAACCCCTTAGTGAGGTTTATAAGTGCTTTGATTTTTAGGGTATAGTTGGGGTCTTATTGGGGTTAGTAGAAAAATTAGGCCAATTTACAAAATGAGAAATAGAAATTAGCGAAATTTAGGGTCGATTTATGATGAGTAATATTTAGATTTACTGCTTAAGCTTAGGTATGGTACGTGTATTAATATAGACTAAGCCAAACCTATTCTAAATTATGCAGCTATAGCAAAGTTATTACGCAAGAGTCCCTCAACTGTTAGGTATTCCTGCTTGCTAGCTGTTTAGCATTTTAATTCTGGTTGTTGAAAGCATCCTGCAAGAAAATAAAAGTTCTCTCAGGCTCATATTGACTTCCTCTGCGACTCGAAGACTTTGAAGTATTGGGCACACTTTCCATTAGACTAGCGAGCTGTGATGTTTCATCGCAGGTTTCCTGACATGCGTATCTCTCCTTAGACTATAGCCAATATTTATAGAAGAAATGGTATTACTTTCAAGACTGTCAACAGAGTGAAGAGAGTGATTGATTTTACAGTGCCATTTTATAGTAACAATTTAAACTATATATATGATTAAATGCAGAGAGCTATTAATAATAGCATCAAGTTCATACACGCTGATGAAGCTGTATTCACCTTCAACACATTTATTAATAAGTCTTGGTATAAGAAGTATGATAATATAGAAGTCTATGATTAAAAAGTGAAGGTAGTCACCCATGCAATTTTAGCTGGTATAAGTGAAGATTCAGGCCTAGAGAGTTATGTTATTCACCCTCGCTCTATTAAGCGAGAGTAGTATATAGAGTTCCTACATAAGCTCAGAGAGAAGTATAGTAACCAAGAGATCATCCTGTTTGTTGATAATCTTTCAGTTCATAAGACTAAGGAGTCTAAGAAAGCTTATGAAGAACTAAACATAACTCCTGTATACAACGTTCCTTATAGCCCATAATTTAATGGAATTGAATTCTACTGGAGTTAAATCAAGACTCACTACAAGAAGCTGCTGCTGTATCATCTTATGCATGACTTGCCCATCGATACAGTAGACTTAATTCAAAGCAGCTGTAAGAGAGTGAGCGTAGATAAGACAACAGTTTGTGCGAGAGAGGGAAGAATGAATGTTTATAAATAAGTTTTAGATTTAAATGAAGAATAAGTTCAAATATTAAACTAACCCAGAAAGAGATAAGGCTTCTCCTTCTTCTCCTCTTCTTATGGCTTGCTTGGGCCCATATTTCTTCTTTTAGTGCCAGCTCCTGCATCTATGTTCATTTCATCTGGCTTTTAAAAATCTTTATAAAGCCTCTTTCTCACCTCATAAATTGTCTGCGACTTTCTTTCTCTGTGAACCTTTGCATGCTCTTTCATAAGATATATGCCAGTGCCAGATTTTCCTACAAAGGTATATGTCAAAGCTTACTAAGATAAGGATGCTTCTTAAGTTCCTCTAGCCAAGCTGAGCTTATTAGAATGCCTTGCTTTTTCTAGTCTTCAGGAGAGATAGAATAACTTTTCTTATGTGCTTCTTCAATTATTTCTCTGAGATACTCCTCTTTTATTGTACCAAGAACACCAAAGAAAAAGTTCCTCAATGGTAGTTTATTAGAGAGTTGTTTCTTGGTAGGAAGGTAAACTACCACTTCCTCATCTTACATGGCATCCTCATAAAGATTAGTGACTGAAATCTCAGGGTAGTTGGGAATTTCGATTAGTTTAAAGCGAATTAAGTGATTTGAGAAGGGGTCTACAAAATTAATCAAAATTTTAATCATATAATGTATAGTTCATGTACAGTAATATAGACTTAAATGTGCCATAATCAGCTCTATTTCTTGCATATAGATCAACATCAGTTATTGTGCTAATCTCGAGATCGGTGCTCTTTCACATCATCAGGACTGAAGCATCAATAAAAGTCGAGTTGCAGGATCATATGTTCACATCTCAAACACATCTCGATTTAAGACTGCTAATCTAAGGATCAGTTGACAGGGCAGTCCTCCATTTTATTAGGTGAAATTTTAATAAATTAGAGATTTTAATAAATTAAATCAGACATGGTCTTAATTAATAAGTATCAGTTTAAAATTAATTAAGACATCACTATTAATAATTCGTTATATATTAAAATTACTAGTTAAAACTTTTATCATTAATCATTAAAACTCAAAAAATTTTAATTTGTCTGATTTAATTTATTAAAATCTCTAATTTATTAAAATTTCACCTAATAAAATGGAGGACTGCCCTGCCAACTGATCCTTAGATTAGCAGTCTTAAATCGAGATGTGTTTGAGATGTGAACATATGATCCTGCAACTCGACTTTTATTGATGCTTCAGTCCTGATGATGTGAAAGAGCACCGATCTCGAGATTAGCACAATAACTGATGTTGATCTATATGCAAGAAATAGAGCTGATTATGGCACATTTAAGACTATATTACTGTACATGAACTATACATTATATGATTAAAATTTTGATTAATTTTGTAGACCCCTTCTCAAATCACTTAATTCGCTTTAATCTCTTTATTTTTAAAAGCTTTCTTCTCCTCACAAAGTATTGCTTTCAAGAATGAAATTTTGGTACCTTCCATCGTAGGAAGAAAAATAAACCAACTGTATAATATGTTAATAGTCATCAAGTTATCTTACCATGTAAAGTTAGGTATAGATAGAGATCTTCCTTACTTCTGAATCTTGATAGCATTTCTTGAGCCTCGACTCTTTTCATTTGATCATTGAGTGATTCCATCTTTGTTCCCCTTCCTAATAATGAATTTCAAATTATAACTTATAGACTTCTGGATCCTATTGTTTAAAATCTTACTATTAAATATGGGCATTTTATAGGAGGTCAACCCTGCAAAGATACGTGGAGAAAGTTTGCAGAAGCTGTAACAAACTGCAGAGATTGAGCTCCATTTTTATCAATTTAGTACCATTAAATTAGAACTAAATTTGTTTAAATTTAATTAGTACTGGTACTAAATTCGTTTAATTTTAATTGGTACCAATATAATAGTACCAAAACTTAATTAGTACCTAGTTTTAAACTAATGAGGTTTTAATGGAAAAGTTCCAAAATGCTTCAAAACCTAATTGGTACCAGTACCAACCTGAATTTATTCTCAGTTGGTACCAAATTAAAAATATTAAGCATAAAATTAGAAAATTTATAGTTATAAACTAAGTATAAAAATGATGTCTAACACCTAAGAATCAACCAGTGTAGTTGCAGTGCCAGCTCCTATACAAAGTTAGTATAACGAGTGAGGTTTTTAATTATTTATAATAGAAATTTAAATTTGAATTTAAACATGGCGGTCAACTTAAATCGTAGAGCGGCACTTTTAGGAGCAGGTCAATCAATGCTCAACTTTGGCTCAACTAAAAAGCCTGAAATCATTTATGTTGAGAGGAGGTAGAGCTAAGAGCTCTTGAATTTGAAGCAGAGGTTTTTATCATAGAAGTATTAAACCAGAGGGAGAGCGCAGAGATAGGGGTTTTAATTTAAATTGATTATGTTGAGGAGCTAAAAGAACAGCAACCAATCGAAAAGATAAAAACATATTAATGTGAAGACTGCTAGAATCATTTCTCAACTGAACAAAGCTTGAAGAGACACCTTAAAGAGGTACACTCTGGCAAAGCCAAGATCTACTTCAAGTATGAAAAGTTAGATGGTAGGTATTAGTGTACGACATGCATGAAATCATATACTCACTCAGCTAAAGTTAAAAGGGATATGCAAAAGCATCACCTCAATGAGTTCTTGATTGAAGATTAAGAGACTAAAACCTAGTGCCAGCTAAAAGAAAATCTAATACTCTTGAGTCATAAAGAGAGCAGCAAGAGAGACTCAAGAGACAG
>ARYC01018699.1:0-32054 GCA_000711775.1 Oxytricha trifallax
TCTGGTACTGGCATCTTCTTGATGAAGGAATAGAGCAAGCTTCACAGAGAGCGAAAGTCGCAGACAAAGTATAAAGTTAGAAAGAGACTTTATTCAAATATTTAGCCTCCAGAGTCAAAGAACATAGATGCAGGAGCGGGCAGCAAGATAAGAAACTTAGGAGGAGGGAAGCAAGAAGTAGAAGAAAAGAAAGAGAAGCCAGCTCCCTCCAAAGAATTTTAAATGTGACTTATATATTCATTAACTTAACTACAAAACTTATTTATATACATTCACTCTCCCTTCTTTAGCACACTTTTAAGCCAATTAATCATCTACTCTCTTCGCTGAACTTTTAATCAATTCTACTGTATCGATAGGTAGATCATGCATCAAGTGGTATAGCAGCAGTTTCTTGTAATGACCTTTTAATATACCCCAGTAGAACTCAATTCCATTAAACTATGGGCTGTAAGGCACGTAGAACACTGGTGTTATTCTTAGTTGTTCATAACTTTTCCTTGTTTGTTTTGTCTTATGAACTGAAAGATTATCAACGAATAGTATAATCTCTTATTCAGGGGACTTCTCTCTCAGCTGCTCTAAGAACTTAATATACTGCTCTGTCTTAATAGAGCGAGGATGAATAACATAAGTTTCTAAACCAGCATCCTCGCTAATTCCTCCAAGAATTGCCATTGTTTATACCTTCACTTTTTAGTCATATACCTCTATATTACTATGCTTCTTATACCAAGACTTCTCGATGAAAGTGTTGAAGGTAAACACAGCCTCGTCAGCATGAATAAACTTAATATTACTCTATTAGGCTCTCTGCATTTAATTATAAATATACTTTAAGTTATTGTTGTAAAATGGCAGAGTGAAATCAATCACTCTCTTGATACGATTATACCTTTGTAAGATATACCATTTCGTTTATAAATGTTTGCAACAGACTATGCAGAGATCTTCAACTCAGGGAACTGGCGGTGAAACATAGTAGCTCGTTAGTCGAGAAAGAAGTGAGCCCAATACTTCAAAGTTTTATCATTAATAAGATAGTCAATATGCTTTTATAGAAACGTTGACTTCCTCTTAGGCATAGAATTCAGCTATTATTGCTTTAGTTTTACTGCTATAAGACAGTGGGACCGAACAGTTGATGGACTTCGCTTTAAGAGCAGTGCAATAGACTTATAGTTCAGTACTGGTTTGACTTATTCATTATATCACATCCATATCGCAGTTTAAACACTAAATCTATATACTCTTCATCATAAATAGACCCCAAAAGCTTGCTATTTTTGTCTCGCATTTAATTAATAACCCCAACCCCTAACAAATTCCCTACAAATCAAAGAACTTATATACCTCATTAAGGGGTTTTGGGGTTTTGATTGCTCTTGGTTTAAGAGTAAAATAAGAAATTCAATTTTTTACAGTTGAAGTGTTTGGAAGGGTCAGCAAAGGAACTACGTGTTTAGAACAAAAATAAAATATGAAAGATTAATATCAACAATTTATATAATGAATAGTTGGATAAATTATAAATTGTTTTAAATATTTGAAACATCGATTAAACATACTTTTATAAAAGAAAATTAGAGCTCAGACGATATATTTAATATTTTAAGTACATAATTAATATGCACATTTATCAGTAATATCAAAGATTCAAGAAATTTTCAATAGAATTGCTCTTTAATAAAAAAATAAAATTTTTATTTCCTGAATTTTGAGCATTTTTCCAGTTGCAAACAAAATAAAACTCCCCTGAAGTATCCCGAATTTTATAATAAGCATAAATAATATGACTATGAGTTTTGAAACATAACTTTTTTTAAATAATCATTCGACAAGCTTCAGGACAATAGGTTGAAAATATTAAATTCTTTAATTTTTTATTAATAAAACTTAATGCTTAACCATATTTTTGGATTTATTTGAAAAGTTGAAATTGATTAGAAAGTTTTGATCAAATTTTTTTGGTAGTTTTAAGTAATTTTCATATTTGGTTTTTATTTACTGATTCATTAACATTTAAGTCATCTTTTATTTTTATAAATATAAAAATTATGAGCAAGTCATATTCCTTACTATGTAGATTAATTATAAAATAAATTTAACAAAATAGAAGTCATTATTTATTTGATATTTATAAATCCTTAAGAAAATATGAAATGGAAAATTATAAAACTATAAAATTAAGATCAAAATATAGGTTAGCATAAAATTCTTGATTTCTTATAACAACTTCGAATAGAATTGAGAATATCAATAATAAGATTCAACATTTAAAAATGTTTACTCCTTTCAGGAGATTAAAATGGATCCGTGTGTATTTATTAAGAAAGAAAATTAATAAAATACTTGAAAAATATAAAGAGCAAATATTAGATAAGACAATAATCTAATTTGCTAATTAAAAATCATATTAATTTAAAATTTATTTAATTAAAATACTCATATTGGATTAATGATTTCTTTTGGATGGCAGGTTTAAAATTTTCCCAAAATATATTCTTGTTAATTAAGACATGGAAACAAGGTATGAATTATTATTGAATTTTTAGAATAAGCTTAAATCTTTATATTATTTAGTTTTTAATTACAAATCATAAAAGAAAATATTGGTAAAGTTATAAACTAGATTAGTTTAAATTATAGTTAGGCTAATTATTGAATTTATTCTTATAATTGGTCATTAAGACTAAAAATAAATTTAATTAATATTATTATTAAAATAATATTCTAAAATCGAAAGGATATTAAGTCAGTTCATTGAACAATTAAGGTTAATAATTTTTTTATATTTTAAATTGTAGAAATTAAATTAGTCTTAGTTTTAATTAGTATAAAGTTTATCCTAAATTAAGATTATTAAAATTTATAATGTAATTTAAAGGAATTAATTAATATCTTATATAAAATTCAAAAATATCTCGGTCTTTTATTAAAACCATTTTGCTAATTCAGTTAATTTTAATCTTAAGTCACTTAAAACCAAAAACTATATATGGATTTCTTTTGACTAGTTCCCTAAATGTTATTCAAACTTAACTAGATAATTATTTAAACTTTATTTATAATTAAAGTTTATTGAAATAAAAATAAAAATACTCTTACACTTAAATTAAAATACGCCTTTGAATCAACTTATTTAATATCTGTTGTATTCAAATTTATGATAACACTAAAATCTTAATATTTCAAGTTGTAGTCTTAAATTAATCTTTATAAAAAATTTAATAGTTGACAGATTTGCGTTTACAGCTAATATCGCTAACATTTTATAAAAAACATTTACATTAATTTTTACAGTTCTACTGAGCTTGATAAATTTTTCATTAAAAGCACATATTTAAAATAAAAAACATATCTTAATATATAAAAAAAATATGGCTTTACTTAGTTTATTCTTATTTTATTCATTTAATAAGTGTTTTCTAAAAGATTTCAATATCCAAAATGATTTATTGTATAATTTTTAAATTAGAAAGTTAATTGCTAGGTGGTACCAACCACTTAGGACTTTCTAATAGAGCTTTCTACTACACTAAGGCCTATCGAGGGCAGGTAGGGGGTTGCTGGACGCAACGCATGAGGGGCCAGTCGGCGGGGTTCAATCTGTCAGCATTCACTCTTCGAGTGAGCTGGATCCTAAGATTTCCCTGCATTAGATGAGTTACCTGACTTGAGTTCAGTTTCCTAGGTAATAGGGAGCAGGATGAAGGTACGCTCTGCCTTCAAAAGTGAGAAGACGAAAGCCATTGAAGCCAACGATAAGGATTTTTCTCCCACACCGAGTTAGGGTACTGAAGCTACCACAGCGAAAGGACAGGGATTACGTTTCCCAGCAGCGGTGGGACCGGTAAGCGTTTTTCTCCAACTTCTATCTCCTGGTTGAATCTTGCAAGCTCTGTCCGGGTTATAACCAGACATCTTGATTTCGGGAGGAGACTAGATGATAGCGAGATTGGTTTTTTCGGAGTTTTCTACTTCAGGACTGCCACGTCACGGAATTTGCCACGTCAACTCACTCAGATACGTCTACGTCACGACTAAGATTGATGGTTTGATTTTAGTATTAAACAGTGATATGTTAAAATTTATTTGATTTTAAATCATTCATCATCATCATTTATTGTATAGAAATTTATATTTTCTAATGAAGCTTTTCTTTTGCCTGCCTTGCTAAAAATCTCTAACCAATTTTGATCAAATATTAATAAAAAAATATATTTTTAGCTAATTATATTTGGAGAATCTTGTGCATTATTAACAAATCAAATATCAAATTTATAAAGTGATGATCTGTTTGTAGAAAGTTTTAATTAATAAAATATTATAAAATTATATTTAAATTTTATGGGTTTGACTTTTAAAACGCTATTTGAAGATAAAGAACCAATAGATTTATAGTTATCATTGAATTTTTGAATAAATTTCTTCTTTTATTGAATTATTTCTGGCTTAAATTCATTTGAAAATGCATCATTAAATTTTTATGTTGATAGAGCTCCTGATTATATCAAAGTCGAATATTGAATAAATGTAATTAATTTACAATACTAAACTAAATTATATTTATTATGAAGAAAAAAAATTAATTAAGTTATTATCTGAATTTATTTAATACTTGATTAAATTATATTATGTATTTGATTCAGAGTGACCAAACATTAAATTATAAAAAATATAAATCATAATTACAATAATAATAAATGTATATAACATACATTTATTTAAATTTCGACAATATTTATTCTTGAAATCTTATTTCGCCTTTTCCACTTAATTGCAAGTTTTCATTTACATTTCAAGTCGGAATTTAATATAAATTTAAGCTTTATCCATTTGATCTTTAAATTTAAGATTTAAATCTTATGATAATTGGCTAATATGCAATTTCAAAGCATCACTTATATTTTATTGGAAAAATACTTTTAATTTGATATAAAAATTCTAAAATAGCTAAAATATAAATATAAATTAATAAAACTATTTATTAATTCATAAAGATTAAAATGAATTTTCAAAATATTAAATGAATTTGACGTTCTAAATTGCATTTATTTCAATAAAATATTTTAATATAATTTCACAAATCTTATATTTTTCAGAGGATATTTTTTGGGGAGTATTTAAAATTATTAACAAATAACTGTAGCAATAAAATTTCTCAATTTTTGTAAATCAATTTTAAAAGATAATCCATTCTAACAATAATCTTGATCAAAATATTGTGAATATTTTTCTATGTTCTATTTTAAATAATTGTATCGATTTTAACAATCTTTATTAATCATTTAAGTTAAACTAAAATCTTAGAATATTTATTCTTATTTAATTTAATTAGTATTGGGAGTGATTAGTTTTTTATTTCTATAATTACATTAAAATTTAATTTATTTTAATATAAAGAAAATTAAACTTCACCCAATTAGGTCTAACTTGTTAGATTTTACTCTGTGCAATGCATTATTGCTAAAATTAAATATTTCCTTGTTATTTTATATAATAGATTATTCAAATTTATAAAATATAAATAAACTTTAAACTTTATATAAATAAAATAAAAATTTATTTTAGTAAGATAATTAATTAATTCACATATTAATTATTTAATTTATAATAATTATCTTGCTAAAATAGAATCAATTATTGATGAAATACAATTGAATCGGGGAAATGTGAAAAATAAATTCCTAATCTAAATTGAAATATTTATAACTGCCACTAATTTGATATGCTTATAGATAAAATTTGATCATAAGTACTTACCGTTAATGGTGTAAATATTATACGGTATTGTCCATGTCGAATACTGAGATTTCTGTTTTTCAAAAATTCATTTGACCGGTTTGACCAGTTTGACCGATTTAACTTAGTTATTTTGTAGTCAAATTCACCGGTTAGAAATAATTGTGATAGATTTATTTATTAATTAATTTAATAGTAAAATAATTATTATAATTAGTGATTTGACTGATTTGACCAATTTGACCGATTTAACTTAGTTATTTTGTGGTCAAATTCTGAAAAGTGTAATATGTAATATGTATTAAAACCGATTAAAATAAAAAACATCAGGAGCAGTAATGGAAGGAATGCGGACCTCTGTAAAGGCATCGTAGAAATTGATTGATTTGCTTTCTAATAGGATACCGTTTGTGACATGAACATTAAGGAAAGCGTTATAAGAGTCTTCGATGTTCAAGAAACAATAGATGTAATCTCCAATCTTGGTAAGAGTAGTAATTGACTCTGATGCAATTCTTGAGAGACTAATAGTAGTGAACCAAAGTGGAATGGCGACATCGTTTAAGTTCATGAGATAAGCATCAACAATGTTAAGGTAGGGATATTGCATGAAAACAACATCTTGTTGAAGACTACCGGCAATATAGATTTGAGCGCGGTAAGTAAGGCCACACACTAAGTCTACTCTATCACATTAATCAATGGTACAAGTTGTAAGCTATACAGAGTACAGAAGCAGAGAGGTCCGCATTCCTTCCATTACTGCTCCTGATGTTTTTAATTTAATCGGTTTTAATATATATTACAAATTACACTTTTCAGAATTTGACCACAAAATAACTAAGTTAAATCGGTCAAATAGGTCAAATCAGTCAAATCACTAATTATAATAATTATTTTAATATTAAATTAATTAATAAATAAATCAATCACAATTATTTCTAAATCCGGTGAATTTGACTAAAAAAAACTAAGTCAAATCGATCAAACTGGTCAAACCGGTCAAATGACATTTAAGAAAAAAGAAATCTCACTATTCGAAATGGACAGATACCCAATAAAATTTAAAACATAACGGTAAGTACTTATGACCAAATTTTATCTATAAGCATATCAAATTAGTGGCAGTTATAAATATTTCAATTTAGATTAGGAATTTATTTTTCACATTTCCCCGATTCAATTGTATTTCATCAATACCAATATTTTTATGTAATATATAAGATTAATTAAGAGAATAATTTTAAGAGTGAAATTAACTCCAAATTCTAATACGATGAAAAAAAAGTATTTATTTGACATTTTAAATTAATTGATCCAATGCCAAAATTTGACTAAATTATACAAAATTGTGAAAAAGTAAATCAAAATAATTCAAGTTCTGCATCATTACTAACGCATAAATATATAAAGAGAAGCATTTTAAATATGTGGAATTATTTTTATTGCAAATAAATTTCTGCAATATTATAATTGATTCAAATATTTTCTGACAATACTAAATAAGATGGTTTTTATTAAAATTTTAATTTAAGCAATTTAAACAAAGGATACGAATAATCGAATAAACATTTTATTTCAATAATTGCTCTTTGCTACTAGCTTATTGCTTAAATAGTTTTTAATTCTAAATAAAATTTAAAATTAACTTTAATTGATAATAAGATAAAACGTATTTTAATAGGACCTTTTTTATTTACTAATTTTTTGGTTCTGAAATTTTTTTAAATGGTTGGTCTAATTGCTATTTATACCGATATAAATATTATAAACCTAAAGTTTTTTAGTTAATGTGTGAAGATAGTTGAATTCACACAGAGTATTAAAAAGACCCTGTAATGTCTAAACCTAGTTACAAACATGAGATTGATTTTAACTATATTAACGGTAGATGCCAATTATGAAAATATTTACTTAAAATATGGACGAATGATTTGGCTTCTAAGATAGGATGGAATAAATTCTTTATAACTTTATTTTAATTAGATGCTTTATGAAAATTTTGTACTTTTAATGTTATTATTTTTAAATATTGATTTTCTCATGCGTTATAATCTATTAGGGATTATTCATTTTAATTATTTTTTTTCATTATAGAATCTTTGATAATTTAACTTTAATTTAAAAACATTAAATTAATTGTTATATAGTAATATGGAGCATCATAAATAGAAACATTTATTTTATGTTTGTAAACTAATTATCTTTCATTTTAAATATAGGCATATAAATCAATAGCGTGAGATTGGCACTATTCGCATATCATTTCAATATAAAATATAATTATAATAAATTATTATAGTAGGAATACATTTGACTTTTAAAAATATTTAAAATTAAAAGTTTAATAAATCGAATTAGATTCAGTTAAAATTTGCAAGCAGAGCGATATTTTCTTCGTTCTAATTTTGTATTCTAAATAAATAGAATTAAAATTCTGGGAGATAATATTTTTTAAAATATTAAGCGAGTTAATTCGACTTTAACTGGAAAGAATTGTACCATATTAATTTAGAGTATTTGATTAAAGTCTCACTAACTCTCTTCTCTTGTACAATCAAAACCATTTTAAGATTTAAGCTAGTTAATTTTAATTCTTTATCTTACTAATTTAAAATCATTCTAATTGGCATATACCACTAATTCTACTTATTATGCATATATAAATTTAGTTTATTCCTAAAATGTAGATTTATTCCTACAATATATTAATGAATTTTTATAAATAATTTAAGAATTAAGATTATATAAAATTAAAACAATAATCAGTATATATTTATTTTAAATTAATTAGAAATTTTTTGGTAAAGTTTATGAAAATAAAAACCAACCTATTATAAAATTTAAAATAATTTCATCAGTAGGATTTATTGCCTGGTATTTAAGATTAAGGTTCTTGATCTAATTTCATAATAATTTACTCTAATTCACTTTAGAATTAAATCTTCCTCTCTAAATTTTAATTTTAAATTTATTGATAAATGTATTCATCCATTTAAGATTTTGATACAACATTTTAATTTACTAGATCGCCTGTGATAAATTAAATTTATAAATCCAATTTTAAAATTTTATCAACATTTTTTCTGCTCTCTTCTATGTTTGAGTCTAAGAACCTTTAAAGATTTTTAGTAATTTTTAACAATCCTCTTGCATTTTAAGAATTAAATATATCTTGCATTTCTTAAATTTTAGATTTAATTGTTTCATTCTAAAATGAATCAAAACCCCAAAACCCTTTCAGTAGTTTGATTGAGTTTTTGATTGATAAAAGTAGACTATTAGTGCATACTTTATTAGGGTTTTAATAGGGTTTATGTAGGGATTTAATGTTTAAATGTAATGTATAGTAGTGTGTATTAGAGGGGTTTTATTTTTACAATTCACTCAAACTATACCTTGCCATCATGTGCTAATTTTCTAAATTTAATATCTCCTATCCAGTTGATCATTTAGTCTATTGTTTGCTCTGCTCTCTGGTTTGGTCTTAAGATAATCTGCTCAGCCATATCTTTCATTTTACCTTTTATCTTATTCTAGTCTAGATAGTGCTGTATTCTCTGCTTTGAATCTTTCTCTCTCTTACAGCTATAGTAATCATTTCTTTGCATATCGCATTCAGCAATAATTGCTGCTAGAGTCCATACATTCCGCTTAATATCACCATCTCTCCAGTCCTCCCTTTCTGAAAAGTATCCAGGAGTACCATAAACGTTGCCAAGTCCTGAAGCTTCAACTCTTTATGATCTATTGAAATCAACTATTACTACTCTGAGAGGTGAAAAGTCAAGCATTATATTCTCAGGCTTCAAGTCTCTATGGACATACCCTAAAGTGTGCAGCTCTTCAATGCCTTTGCAAATATTTGTAATAATAAGAGGTAGCTACTTTGGAATCCTTTAATCTTATATGTAGTCTCTTAAAGTCATTAAAAATAGAGGGAGACGAAAAGTCATTTAATATAGAGGGAGACGAAAAGCAACATGATCTTGAGCAAGGAGAATTGCATAGAGCTTAATTATAAATCTGCAATGTCTATCCCTTGCTTTAGTAAGAGCTTAGTACTCATTGACAAATTCCATTTGATACTTGTAATCGCATTTAAAATAGTTGAATGGATAAATCTTGTATGCGAACTGCTTATCAGTTATGACCTTTTTCTCTAACTTGTCCTCAAGTATAAAATAACACTTTTCCTTACATTCTTTAAGGTCAATTACATTTAAAATTGGAAGCTTTTAGTGCTTGTATCTTCAGAGTGATTTTCACTATCTCAGAAGCTGGAAGGTATCTCACTGCTTTAATAAGCTTATTTTATTTCATAATTCTTTGTTCCAAGGATTCAAAAGGGTCCCTTGGCTTTCTTTTTTGAAGGAAGACCTGACCAGTCTCAGGATCTATGACTTCAAACTTCTTGCCATAATGGTTTTATAGGTGAACTTGTTAAATCGCGTTGAGTGGGTTATAGTTGTTTTGTATGGTGCAAGTAAGGGGGCGCGGAAAATGGGTAGAGTTTTGCCAGTATGATTTGAGTCAGTGGCTTAAGGATAGGAGCTTGTGGGCGTTGTGGTAGAAAGTGCCTACTCGCTAAGAGTATGAAGCTGTAAGAGCAGATTGTGATAAGTGAGGTTTTCTCACAGTCTTCGACATGAGATGTTGAATGCTGTTGAGATTGTCTTTTTTCGCTCTCGCTTCTAACCGAGTGTGTTTATTGGGGAATTCGCAGTGTGAAGTTTCTGTGCTCTGCATTCGGTGATTTAGGACGACGGTGAATTGTTATTTCAAGAGTCTGAGACGCCTAGAGGTTAGAGAAGTTTCAGGGTTCGGTAACTAGGTAAGATGCAGTCACGGATCTCAAATTTGTTCTGTTTGTTCAGTGGGAGAGGAAAGGTTTTTGCGTGCGTAATGCGAGTAATGGGCGCTTTTCTTAGTAAGTTGCCGCTCATTTATTAATTACTATTAATAATTATATAAGATGTTTAAATTATACTTTTAACACAAGTAAGATCATATCCTCAAATATTTAGAGAGGTTTAATGGGAACAGAGTGTGAGACATTAGTTTTATTTTTCTAAGTTTTTAAGATAATTTGTATATTATTTCATCCATTTTATACATTAAAATGCACCTAAATGTGTTTTGTGAAGTCAGGTGGCGCTCCTAAACCCGCTCTCGTAAATTTAGGAGAGTTTGTTTTAAAATTTAATTTTTTATATGCACCACCTTATACGGTTTTAAACTTTAATTTTACCACCTAATTAATTTTAAATAAATTAAGAGCACCACCTAATTAAATTAATTATTATTAGGAGCAATTTAATGAAGAAAATTTGATAAAAATGTAAGTTAAACTCTGAAACTTGGAGAAAGTTCCTCCATCTTTATCTATTTATCAGACTCAGGTTGACCTCCAGGTGGATCTCCCTATTTAGTAGTAAGATTTTATTAAGTTTAGAATGAATATCCATAATTTTAAATTTCATTAACATTTATTGAAAGAGGAAGCAAGATGGATTCAATGAATGATGCAATGGAGAGAATTTAATCTCAAGATTTATTAGGAAAATTCAGAAGTAAAGAAGACCTTTACAGATACTTGGTATAGCAACTTAAGTTTCCACTTATAACTAACTTATTAACCATAGTTGGATTGCTCTTGCCAACACAGGAGGGAACAAAAATATCATTCTTAAAGGCATTTCTAAGTGAAGAGAAAAATGCTTTTAAGTCTAATGAAATTAGGATGATCGAGATACCAAACTACCCTGAAATATCAGTGACAAACCTATATGACGATGCTATGAGTGATCCAGACGTAGCTCTCTACCTTCCATCAAAGCTACAGCTCTCTAATAAGTTGCCAGAGAAAAACTTCTTCTTTGGTGTTCTTGAAACTCTGAAACCTGAGTACTTAAATGAAGTTATTTAAGAAGCTCTCAAGAAATGATACAGCATCTCTCCTGAAGAAAAAGAGAAGCAAGGTATTAAAATAAGTGATACCTGGCTGTAGGAACTTCAAAAGCATCCTTACATCTCAAGTAAGCTTAGTCTTCTAACTTTATAGAAAAACCTGGTACTGCTATATACTTGATGAAAGGGCAGCAAATTAAACAGAGAGAGAAAGTCTCAAGTAAAACATGAATTGAGTAAGAGGCTCTTCAAAGATTTATAAAAGCCAGAAGAGATGAACATAGATGCAGGGGCTGGCACTAAGAGAAGAAACATAGGCCAAGCAGGCCTTAAGAGGAAGAAAAGAAAGAGAAGCCAAATCCTTTTACGGGCAAATTTAATATGTGAACTTATTTCATTCGCTTAAATCTAAAACTTATTTATAAACACAAAATCTCCCTTCTCTTGCGCATACTTTAGATTTATCATCGCTGACTCTCTTAGCAGCATCTTAATAAAATCTACTGTATCTATCTTTAAGTAGTGCATCAAGTGATAGAGTAGCAATTTCTTATAATGACCTTTCAATAACCCCCAATATAATTCAATACCATTGAACTGAGGACTGTAGGGAACATTAAATACAGGTGTTATGTTTAGCCTTTCATATTCCTTCCTTGTGTCTTTAGTTTTATGGACAGATAAGTTATCTACAAACAGAATAATCTCTTAGTCGGCGTACTTATCTCTGAGTTATTATAAGAACTTTATGTATTATTCGGTCTTTATTGAGCGAGGGTGAATAACATAAGTCTCGAGGCCGTTATCTTCGCTTATTCCAATAAGAATTGCATGAGTTTAAACCTTAACCTTTTAATCATATACTTCAATGTTGCTATATCTTTTATACCAAGACCTTGATATGAAGGTATTAACGTGAATACTGCCTCATCAGCGTGTATGAACTTAATATTATTAGTAATAGGCCTCTGCATTAATCGAATATATAATTTAAATTATCCTTATAAAATGGAACATTAAAGTCAATCACTCTCTTAATGCGATTGACTGTCTTGTAAGATATTCCGTTATTTTTATATATGTTAGCTATTGATAAAGTAGATATGTGAAGCTCAGGAAATTGGCGATGAAACATCACAGCCCTCTAGGCTAGAGAGAAATGAGCCCAGTATTTAAGAGTCTTATTTAATAAGATAGTCAATATGATGCTGCTAAAATTTTCGAGGTCTTTTAGGCTTAGAATTAAGCTGCTATCTCTTTAAATTCAATGCTAATAGACAGTGAGACCTCACAGTTGCAGGAGATTTAAGAAGTAGACTTGCTATTGATGTATAATTAAGAATAGGTCTGAGTTGATCACCATATTAATCACATCCATAACGCAACTGAAACAATAAATCTATATACTCACTGTCATAAACTGACCCCAAACCTCGCATATACTCACTTAAAATAATAATATATAAACATTAAACCCCGACAAAAACCCTATTAAAACCCTAATAAAGTATGCCTAATAGTCTACTATTATCAATCAAAAACTCAATCAAACTACTGAAGGGTTTTGGGGTTTTGAATGATTAATCTTATTAATTATTTACTCTAGATTTTGATATTCAATTTATATATCTTTAAAAGAGAACATATATTTCTATTATAATGTTAATTCTTCAATTCTTTTAATCAATTATTTAATTTAAATACTTTAATCATTAATTTTTTTCTTGAAATTATTAATCTAAGTTGATTCTTTATTCATTGAAACTTTTATTTTAATGATTTCAGATTTGACAATCTATAAATCTAAAATCTTCTGTAATAACAATCAGCGCAATAGAATTATAAACAAGTAGAATCTTAATTAATAATATCAATGACATTTTAAATAGTTTTTTATTGATATGAGCTTATGTAGAGATTTGTGAATATTTACAAATATTAGCACTTTTTCATGCAAGTGCTGCAAACATATTATTAATTACTTTCGTGTAGGAATGCAGACATTTTTTGTTGAAAAATTAAAAAATAAAATTTAAATTTAGCAATTTGCTTTAAGGAATTATAAATAATAATAATAATAATAATTATAATATTTTGAATTTTTAATACAAAATAGTATTTTTATTTCAATTTATAAGATTAATTTATTTTAGTAAATTGTATTTTTCTAATTTATATTTTACAATATAAAATCAAATTATCAATCAATCACTATAATGATTATTATTTACTTTATAAGTTTAATATTAAGTCAGCTTTCCAAAAAATTTGAATAATATATAATTTTATAGTATTTTTATTATATTGCTTTATTAGAAAAGTATTTAGAATTTAAATTGCATTAATCTTTAAATATACATGTAATAGGAATAAGGCGGAGAATTAACTATAAATAAATATACAAAAAGGAGGAATAAAAGCAAATCAAATTATTACCTCAGGCTTGCACTTTTTCCCTAAAGTTCACAATCATTAAACTCGGATATAAATTTTAAATTCAAAAAAGAATTACGATCTTATATATTTTATATAAAATTCTAATTTAATTAAATGCGAAAAAGATGATTTTTTATAAATTAATTAATTGTCAAGAAAAGCTTTTCTTCAAGGAAAATATAAAGATGCCATATCTTAATTATTAAATCAATTTTAAGGGTCAGAGCTTGGTTTATAAGATTGAGAAATTTAATTTATCCTCTTTATAAATTTCTGTAAATCAGAGTACAATATATATTTCTTTTCTAGAATCTAATTTTAAATTTCTTCATCAATAAATTTTTACATTTTGAAAGCTGATATCACATTTTTATTTCTTAAATCACCTGATATTTAATTAAATTGTTAACTCATGAGTTTGATATTGACTATATTTTATTTAGTTTCAAGGATGTTTGATTCTATAATTTTTTAGAATTATTTTGAAATTTATTTTAATCCGTTAATATTTTAAGAATTGAATGTATCTATCAACTATTAAGATGTAGATTAATTTGCTTAATCTGAGAGTAAATCTTTAAATTTGATATATTGTGATTCAAGTTCTTAATATTTAATATAGATATCTTTGAAATTAAATATGAAATTATATTGCTATGTTAAATTCTGTATTCTAATATTTAATTCACATAATTTTTAATTTTATTCAACAATTTCTTACTTTGCTTGATTTATATAAGTATTTAGTTGGAATACTTTTTCTTAAACAATTTTTGGGGTGGGAAGTTACCTGGGATATAAATATGTAAATTTAATTTTTATAAATTTACATTAATATATAAACAATATAATTTATTACAAAATAATTGTTATAGGAATACTATTTGCAACTTTTGAGAGTTCACATTGTTCATAGTTGTCTAAAATTATTATTTCAAACAAATTTTTATCAATTTAAATAAGTTTTAGAAATAATTGGACACAGAATTGAAATCAATGCGTGAATTTTTATATTTAAGAGTAAGCAAGCAATCAACCTTTATTCAAATAAATTTAGAGTTGTAAGGGAAAATATCATAACTAGATTATAGAAATAAAATTTAACCAGAAAATAGTAGTTTTGAATGAAAATGGGCGAAGAAATAAAAAAAAATATAAATAATAACATTGGCTCTACAAACTTCCTCCTCAATCTTTTAATTCAGAATTTTTTTATTAAAGCAATCATTACAAAGGAATTAAAAAATTCTTGGAAATTTTTAAACATTTTTTAGTACTTCATAAATGCTTTTATATTAACTTGCTCTTATTTCATAATTTGAAAATATTTTATAATAAGCGCATTTTTTCAAGCAAGAATTACAAAATACTATTAATCATTTAAGTATGAAAATATAGTCATTAATTATTTTTATATTATTGTAGGAATACATTTAAAATTGGGAAATTATTTATAATTAAATTTATAATTAAATAAATTCGTGGCAGTTAAAGTGGCCAATTTAAACGATCTAGGGCTCATTCGATAGGGAATTTAAAATTAGCTGGACTTTCTTATTGGCAGTACTATTTTATCGCATCCATGGAGCAAGATAACTTTAGTTTAAAGTGGGGTATAATTTAATGAATTTAGATGGTTTAATTAAACTCAAGTTATCTCTCTCCATGGATGCGATAAAAGAGTACCGCCAATAAGAAAGTCCAGCTAATTTTAAATTCCCTATCGAAAGAGCCCTAGATCGTTTAAATTGGCCAACTTTAACTGCCACGAATTTATTTAATTATAAATTTAATTATAAATAATTTCCCAATTTTAAATGTATTCCTAGATTATTATTATAATTATATCAATTACTGCTTCAATAGTATAAATTATTTGAAAATTTATTTTAAAAACGAGATTACTAATTTCTTAAATTTTTATTTACAATTGATCATCGCAATTGTATTCTAAAATAGTTAATTATATTATAATTTTTTAGTCACATCTAATTATAAATTTAAATTAATACAGATTTTTATTGTATAAATATATTAATTTAAGAGTCAAAAGTTTATATCGATAATATTTTATGTAAGCTAAAGTTTTCATGTTTGTTTTTGAGTGAAGGTGTTTAATATTTGCTCGAAAAAGTAAATCAAATAGTCTAATATAAAATAAAAAATTAACTGACTAGTAAAAATAATTATTCAATTTTTTTTACTTAATCAAATAAAATAAATAAATATAATTAAAGTAAGTATAAACTAATGAAAGTCAATTTATTAAAATTTGTTTTTAAAATTAAAAATTTACAAACACTATATATAACTTATCTTTGAAGAAAAATTTTAATTTAATGTAAGAGAATTTTTTCTTAACCTTCAACAAATTTTATTAACTATTAAATTTTGAGTATACAATTATTAAATTTTGAGTATAAAATTAATAAAACTCTTGTCTTTATGTCTTAAAAATTAAAAGATCGCAATTTATTATAATTCAGAATTTCTAGATATTATTTTGATTATAAATAAAACTTTAAATTTAATTAATATTAGCATAACTTGTTTAAAAAACCCAGCAAAAATATTATAACTAATAATTCAATCTTATACGTCATTATTTTCTTTAAAATATTCAGAATATTTCATAAACTCCAATATTAATTACTGAATCTTGCTTTGCAATTTAGTTTTCATCTCTAAATTTATATTTCTTAAATCTTCATCAATGAATAACTACATTTTTATTGTTCTTAAATTATTGCATTCTATGCCACCAAACATTTAATCAAACTGAAAATTCATGTGCTTAGTATTGTCAATACCCCAAAACCCCAAAACCCCAATTCATGCTTAGTCTATGAGTTTATAGTGAATTGACACACGTTTATTAATGCGAAAATGCGACTAAGCGACTATTAATAAGGACTATAGTCGAAGACTAGGTTGATTGAGAGTAGTCGTGACTAGTCTGAACATGAAAGTCAGAGTATACAATTACCCTTCACCATTGTTCATTTGGGTGTTTTGTGATTAAGTCTTAATTACTACTATTAACTTTTAAATTTAACTTAACTATTAATCAATCAAATCAACCACAGTTATAATCATTTGTCTTAAACTTAAGATTCATGAACGAGGAACTGTTCGACTAGGCTATCGCTGACAACGATGCTTAGAACTTTGCAAACTTTTACAACCACCAGCTTAATCCAGAGTTTCATACTAGCTCCATAAACTTTCAATCAGATATACAAATCAAAGATAACTTACCAGAGTCAAACAACGAGGATGACAAGAGTGCGATTTCAGCACCAGCGACTACTGTGTATTGATGCGCTAACTGCTCCAAGGTTTTTAATAATAAGAGCAATCTCAATCGTCATGTCAAAGAAGTTCACAATAAATCCAAGCAGAGCGACTAAGGATTGTAGAAGCAGGAACAAAAGTCGCAAGGATTTCACTCCGCAATATCTAAAGTAAAAAGAGATTAAATTTAATAATAATAAGAAGACTAGTCGATGGCTAATGAGAGTGATGACTAAGAGGAGGAACTCAAGGAACCTCCAAAGAAGAGGTAGAGAGTGAATGCTAAAACAAGCTCGAAGACTAACCCAAAGGTTGATATTGAGATCCCTGACACTGAGGATGAAGTGGATGACTCAATCGCAAGGATAAATAAGTACAGAGTCGATGATACTTTTATCATTCCTTGCTTCAAATATCTCTACGACTAAGCGACTAAGCCTAGTCCTCTCTAAAAAATGACTAGTACTCCTTATGGGACTATGCTTCATGACGGAAGATTCTACAAGCTGTTCGCACTGAGAGGATTTCTTGAAGAGGAGCTTGAATCAGAGTAGCTGCAAAGGGAGTATGATATAACTAAGACTGCCTTCTAACTCTAACTTCATGGAATCACTTAGTTGGAGATGGTCTTGAAAGGCAGCGATCACATCGCACTCCAGTACCTGATCCCTCAATTCAGTTACGACTACTATATGATGACTAATCGCAGTGCTCATTCGGATCGACTAGTCATGAAGCAAATCATATATGGTTTAAGAGAACTGCATACAATCGGATTCGTACACCACCGACTAAGCTTCAATAATATAGTCCTCAACGACTACCCTATCAAGGCAAGACTAAGGAACTTTGAGAATGCAAGAGTACTCGCATCTAAAAAGTAGATTGAGTATGATGGGTCATTAATGTTTTATCCGACTACAGGAGTCTTCTTTGCTGGTGATCGACTAGTCGATGTCTACGCCTTAGTCTCTATGATTGTATACCTGTTCATGACTAAAGACTACGACTCTGTCTGGACTACCTAGTCGTAGCTAGTCGAAAATGCAGCAGCATACTCTAAGAAGACTTCAGCTAATGCAGTCATCAAAGATCTTATCAAGCAATTCTATCTCTAACCTTGGACCAGATACTGGTACAGTTTAGCAGAGGTCGAGGAGAAGTTTGATAAGCTTAACTGGCAACCAGAACACAGAGTACTTTATGTTCCCCCCAAAGTCAAGAGACTTATTTGATTCAAACCTAAGATTCATTCAACCGCTGTTTTTTTAGTCTTTAAGTTAATCTTAGTCTCCGACTACCTAGTCGTTTATTATTAATATCGCACTAAGTTAAAATCCCTCCTTACACTCTAATTTTCAATGCACTCTCCTATGCTTTATACTCTTATCATTTACTCTTATTTTCAACTAATACTATCACTCCTGTTGGTATGTTGGTGAGTGTTAATGAAGTGATGTTTGTTACAAGATTCAAAGAATCTTACACCTTGGGTAGTCTCAAAATCTACGACTAGTCAGTCGAAAAATTTATACTTGAGAAAACTAGGTAGTCGAAAAACCTACGACTAGTCTTGATAGTTTATCTAGTCGATTCTTGGATTCATACTTCTCTACTACTCAAAATCAACCTATACTTTCATTCCACTCTTTCAGAGGTAGTCTAGAGCAATGTACAGCTACCTCTATTAATAAAATCAAGATAGGATAGTTACTAATACAAATTGAGTCATTAGAACATCAAAATTATAGAGTGTTAAGCTAGTCGATTTCAAGCTTGTAAAAAGCTAAGTTTGTATAGTTAACTTAGTCTACGATTAGTCTTAGTCGAACCAAGATTTCGAGAGATTTTCTACCTAACCAGCTACTGCTGCTACTAATAATAATGAAAGTATGATTCTAAATTTGCAGTGTAAGAATCCTCTGGTTACTTGAAAATCCAGCATAAATTGTTGATCGAAGAATCAAGAACGACTAAGACGGATCTGGAGTTTTTGGAAAATTTGTTGTCCATTTATGATTCTGATCGACTAGTTTTTTACTAACCTCAAAAAATCTAAAACCTCTCAAGTCGAGGTCTAAATCTCGAGGAATTTGCAGAGGACCACTCGATTTGATGTTGCTCTTGGTGGACACTCTTTAGCTTGAAAGTTGAGTGATGTTTGTTATAGTCTGAGTAAGGGGATTCAAGAGTTATTTTAGAATCTTTAAAAGACTAGAGAAGTGGTTCAACGACTAGAGGACTAAGATCAGAATAATTTTCGACTAGCTAGTCATTTATTAATATAGTCCGATTACTAAACTAGTCATGGAATCATTCGGGTAGTCGAATCGATTAGTAAGAAGCGAGGAGCTTATGGGTAGATTCAGATCGAAGTAAGACCTCTACAAGTACCTAACCACTCACTGTAAGATTCAAGTGCTGTTCCTTACTTTGTATAGTGAACATCTTTCTGCCACCACTGGCTTCGACTAAGGTGGCCTTCCTGAAAACATTACTAAATAATACCAAGAAGTCTCTTAGGTAAAACCAGGTTAATAGAATGGTCGTGCCTCACTACCAAGAGCTCTCAGTCAAGAATCTCTACCATGATGTTATGGGTGATGAAGTCGTATCGCAGTACCTTCCAGAACTTGAGATGAACTCAGGTAAACTACCAGATAGAGACTTTTTCTTTGGTGTTCTGGGAACAGTCAAAGCAGACTACCTAAGGCAAATCATCGACCATGCTAATACTGTGAGGTATAATAAGGGGTAAGACTAGAACCAGTCTGATAAAATCGAGATCTCTGACGACTGGTTGGATGAGCTCATGAAGCATCCTTTCGTTTCAATTAAGATTTCTATGACTAACTTATTTAGAGAAACCTGGCAAGGCTATCTTTCTAATGAAGCAGAATGCAAGAACAGTCAGAGAGAAGATAGATCATAAATAGTATGAGTTAGGTAAACGACTAAGCAATCGCATCATACCTCACGACTAAATAGAATCGCTTCTCGAACGTGACTAAGAGAAAGAGGATGCCAGACGGCAGCATGCTCATGATGGAACAATAACAGAAAACACCTAACAAGAGCATGATGATAACTGGAATGTGATTTAAATTAAAATAATCATAACTTAATACTCATAATCTGCGTCTCGCCATATTTGGCTTAATTTCTAATGTAGTCTTAGTCGACCGACTAGATCGACTCTCTATAAGTAATTTTATGTCTAGTCGTAGTCCCTTCAGTAGTATACTAAGCATCTCTTTCTTGTAGCTCTGCTTGATAGTAAAGAAGGTGCTCTCGATTCCATTATACTAAGGGGAGTAAGGGATACTGTATATGGGGATGATATCCAGTCGCTCATACTTTCTTTACAAGGATTGACTTGTGTACCTGCAGGTTATCCATGAATATGGCTAGTCGACGATCCTTATACTTCTCTTTCAACTGCTGCAGGAATAGAATGAACTAGTCCTACTTAATTGATCCCTTATTAATAATGTAGTCTTCGAATCCCTTGTCAGTTGATATAGCGCCAAGAAGCGCAAACACTCCGAAGTCATGTCTCTTGTCTGGGAATCTTATATTCTCTCCATAAGGTGCCCAGGTTCTATTGAGGCGAGTTGAGGAAGTGAATACAGTCTCACAAGAAAAACCCCGAGTACATAGCGCGGATGCTTCATTTCTTAAAAAGAAGTCAGACAGTTAATTAACTACAAAATGCAAGGCTAAAGTTCACTAGTTGAAGAAAAACAAACAGTTATGATTTTTTCTTCGATCCCAGTTGCAGCTCTCTCATATACTTAGTCTTCATTTCGATTTTAAGACTAGCTAGTCTTTGTGGATCGACTAGCTCCATCTCCTTCCTTAGTCGTATGCTCTTGAATCTTACTTAAGCGCGCTTGTATAGCCTCCTCAAGTGAGTGACACTGATTCGCACTTCTGAAAACTACCTGTGGAACATTATACACCTCTCTCTCAAACTCATTCCTGCTTGAGTGTGCAGTGTTTCACTGCTGGTGAGGAAGTTAATATGACTAAGGTTGATTTAATCTCACGACTAGTCTTAGTCGATAACCCATTCCTGAAAAATTACTTCGACTACCTGTGCAGCTTGACAACATTTGTGTATGAGACACCAAAGAACTTTGCTATTGCACTCAGATTCACCAGTGGTCGTAGATTAGATGTTGGATTTCAGTTGCCATATCGTATGAGTAGGAAGGTTTCAAAGTCGATCTGTGGTTTGAGTTTGACTACTCTCATCTAAATGACAAGAGTTAACACTAATAATAATAGAGTGATTTGAATTTGAAACTAGTCATATGATAAGTCTGTTGATATTTGATTCAACTTTAATCATTGCAACTATACTTACCTGCAATGAGTGAAAGCTGTTCCAAGTCACCATAAACCACCAATGGTGGAGGGTGTTGATGGTTTGAAGATTCATTATTAGTATTAGTGCTATGTACATTGATAGTCGACCTTTCGACTACCTACGACTAAGTCATGATCAATATACTTATAAGACTACCTAGTCATACTAGTCTGCACTTATTCGCCTCCTTAAATCTTAAGTTTAAGACAAATGATTATAACTTTGGTTTATTAGATTGATTAATAGTTAAGTTAAATTTAAAAGTTAATAGTAGTAATCAAGACTTAATCACAAACCACCTAAATGAACTATGGTGAAGGGTAGTTGTATACTCTGACTTTCATGTTCAGACTAGTCACGACTACTCTCAATCAACATAGTCTTCGACTATAGTCCTTATTAATAGTCGCTTAGTCGCATTTTCGCATTAATAATCGTGTGTCAATTCACTATAAACTCATAGACTAAGCATGAATTGGGGTTTTGGGGTTTTGGGGTATTGGTGGTTTATGGTGACTTGGAACAGCTTTCCTCTCATTACAGGTAAGTATAGTTGCAATGATTAAAGTTGAATCAAATATCAACAGACTTATCATATGACTAGTTTCAAATTCAAATCACTCTATTATTATTAGTGTTAACTCTTGTCATTTAGATGAGAGTAGTCAAACTCAAACCACAGATCGACTTTGAAACCTTCCTACTCATACGATATGGCAACTGAAATCCAACATCTAATCTACGACCACTGGTGAATCTGAGTGCAATAGCAAAGTTCTTTGGTGTCTCATACACAAATGTTGTCAAGCTGCACAGGTAGTCGAAGTCATTTTTCAGGAATGGGTTATCGACTAAGACAAGTCGTGAGATTAAATTCAACCTTAGTCATATTAACTTCCTCACCAGCAGTGAAACACTGCACACTCTAGCAGGAATGAGTTTGAGAGAGAGGTGTATAATGTTCCACAGGTAGTTCCCAGAAGTGAGAATCAGTGTCACTCACTTGAGGAGACTATACAAGCGCGCTTAAGTAAGATTCAAGAGCATACGACTAAGGAAGGAGGTGGAGCTAGTCGATCCACAAAGACTAGCTAGTCTTAAAATCGAAAATGAAGACTAAGTATATGAGAGAGCTGCAACTGGGATCGAAGATCATATTCATTGATGAGACTGTATTCACTTCCTCAACTCGCCTCAATAGAACCTGGGCACCTTATGGAGAGAATATAAGATTGATTCCCAGACAAGAGACATGACTTCGGAGTGTTTGCGCTTCTTGGCGCTATATCAACTGACAAGGGATTCGAAGACTACATTATTAATAAGGGATCAATTAAGTAGGACTAGTTCATTCTATTCATGCAGCAGTTGAAAGAGAAGTATAAGGATCCTCGACTAGCCATATTCATGGATAACCTGCAGGTACACAAGTCAATCCTTGTAAAGAAGGAGTATGAGCGACTGGATATCATCCCCATATACAGTATCCCTTACTCCCCTGAGTATAATGGAATCGAGAGCACCTTCTTGACAATCAAGCAGAGCTACAAGAAAGAGATGCTAAGTATCCTTCTGAAGGGACTACGACTAGACATCAAATTACTTATAGAAAAGTCGATCTAGTCGGTCGACTAAGACTACATTAGAAATTAAGCCAAATATGGCGAGACGCAGATTATGAGTATTAAGTTATGATTAGTTTAATTAAATCACATTCCAGTTATCATCATGCTCTTGTTAGGTGTTCTCTGTTATGGTTCCATCACGAGCATGCTGCCGTCTGGCATCCTCTTTCTCTTAGTCACGTTCGAGAAGCGATTCTAGTCTTAGTCGTGAGGTATGATGCGATTGCTTAGTCGTTTACCCTAACTCATACTATTTATGATCTATCTTCTCTCTGACTGTTCTTGCATTCTGCTTCATTAGATAAATAGCCTTGCCAGGTTTCTCTACATAAGTAAGTCATAGAAATCTTACTTGAAACGAAAGGATGCTTCATGAGCTCATCCAACCAGTCGTCAGAGATCTCGATTTTATCAGTCTCGTTCTAGTCTTACCCCTTATTATACCTCACAGTATTAGCATGGTCGATGATTTTCCTTAGGTAGTCTGCTTTGACTGTTCCCAGAACACCAAAGAAAAAGTCTCTATCTGGTAGTTTACCTGAGTTCATCTCAAGTTCTGGAAGGTGCTGCAATACGACTTCATCACCCATAACATCCTGGTAGAGATTCTTGACTGAGAGCTCTTGGTAATGAGGCACGACCATTCTATTAACCTGGTTTTACCTGAGAGACTTCTTGGTATTATTTAGTAATGTTTTCAAGGAAGGCCACCTTAGTCGAAGCTAGTGGTGGCAGAAATATGTTCACTATACAAAGTAAGGAACAGCACTTGAATCTTACAGTGAGTGGTTAGGTACTTGTAGAGGTCTTACTTCGATCTGAATCTACCCATAAGCTCCTCGCTTCTTACATATCGATTCGACTACCCGAATGATTCCATGACTAGTTTAGTAGTCGTACTATATTAATAAATGACTAGCTAGTCGAAAATTATTCTGATCTTAGTCCTCTAGTCGTTGAACCACTTCTCTAGTCTTTTAAAGATTCTAAAATAACTCTTGAATCCCCTTACTCAGACTATAACAAACATCACTCAACTTTCAAGCTAAAGAGTGTCCACCAAGAGCAACATCAAATCGAGTGGTCCTCTGCAAATTCCTCGAGATTTAGACCTCGACTTGAGAGGTTTTAGATTTTTTGAGGTTAGTAAAAAACTAGTCGATCAGAATCATAAATGGACAACAAATTTTCCAAAAACTCCAGATCCGTCTTAGTCGTTCTTGATTCTTCGATCAACAATTTATGCTGGATTTTCAAGTAACCAGAGGATTCTTACACTGCAAATTTAGAATCATACTTTCATTATTATTAGTAGCAGCAGTAGCTGGTTAGGTAGAAAATCTCTCGAAATCTTGGTTCGACTAAGACTAGTCGTAGACTAAGTTAACTATACAAACTTAGCTTTTTACAAGCTTGAAATCGACTAGCTTAACACTCTATAATTTTGATGTTCTTATGACTCAATTTGTATTAGTAACTATGCTATCTTGATTTTATTAATAGAGGAAGCTGTACATTCAAAACCCCAAAACCCCTTAGTGAGGTTTATAAGTGCTTTGATTAGTAGGGTAAAGTTGGGGTTTTATTAGGGTTAGTAGAGAAAACGCAAGTTTAATGAGACTTTTATATGTATTTAATGAGTATTAGTTTAATTATATCACACGAATTTTACTTGCTTGTCTTTGTTGTATCTCTTGAATCTCACTTTCTTTAGTGGTTCGAGCATATCGTCTAAGGATTGTCTTGGATATGCTGGAGCTCTTACTATTATCTTCTCTACAATCTTCTTTATCTCTTAGCATACATCATCTTGTTTTATGTGCTTCTCAGCTAGATTTATTGATTATTTTTCATATTTTGTATTAATGTAAGTCATGCTTTCCATATCGCACTCTAAAATTATTGCAGCTACTGCCCAAACATCCCACTAAATAGAGGCATTAGTCCATGTCTCTCTGATTGGAAGTAACCTGGAGTACCAAGAACCTTGCTAAGGTTACAATCTCTTATCTTAAGGCTCTATTAAAATCGATTACAACTACTTCTAAAGGGCAAAGGTTTAGCATAACATTTTCAGGGTTCAAATCTCTATGAACGTATCCAAGCTCGTGAAGTTCCTAAACACCCTTTATCATATTAGATAGAATATCATTCAAGTCATCTGGGTATCTGTTTTTTAATATAGATAATCTCGGAGAGTCATTTAAAACTTTTTTAGCCTTAGTGCGATGAAACCAAACCCTAAAATAACACCATCTAGCTTGAGCAAATTCTTGCAAACTTTTTTCTAAGCCTCTCTAAGTACAATATATTCGTTAGCAAACTCATTTTGATACTGCTCGTTTTTAAGGAGATAGCTGAAAGGATATACCTTGTAGGCATAGTCATCAACCACTATGAGTTTTGCTTTAGCAGGTACGTTTATATGTAAGTAGTTTTCAATACAACTGCTAAGGCCTACTGCATTTAGTGCAGGAATATACATGGCTCTCTCTTAAAAGCATGCTGAAAAGACATTACCAGCAGGTTGATTCATTAATTCTATTCGCTTCTGCCTCTTGAGCTTCTCCTGTTGTTCTTTTTAAGTCTCAAGATTATTAGAATTTGGGGGGGGGGAAGTTTCCTGCACTCGAGGAAGTTTCCTGCACTGTTTTTTTCTTTATGCTAAATTTAATAAATTTTACTTAAATAAACAAATTTTATATTTTTATGACCTATTAAATATTAAGAACATTTTGTTCATCGTTGAAGTAGCTCAAGAAAGTTTAGTCTAGCATTATATAGGCATGGTAAGAAAAAAATAAATTGAATAAGAATTACATTAACAATTGGATGCAATATTTGGAATTATTATAGCAAAGCAATTTACTTTTTAAGAGACAGAACCTACAAATATCAAATGAAAAATGTCAGAGTTTTTGGAATGTGAAGAGAGATATTGAATATTGATTAATAAATTGAAGTATAATTATAACAATGAAATTAGTCCTGAAGTTTGTTGATAGTTAGATTAATTTAATAAAAAAAAATTAAAATTAAAAAATTTAAAAAAGTGCAGGAAACTTCCCTAAAATTTTTTTTTTATCATAAACCGGTGCAGGAAACTTCCCCCCCCCAGATTTTCTTTTAGCGGGCACTAATTTCTAAGTCTCTTTATCTTAAATCAAGAACTCACTTAGGTGATGCTTCTGCATATATTTCTTAACTTTAGCTGAGTGAGTATAAGACTTCTCACAAGTCGTGCACTAGTACCTGCCATCGACCTTATCATGCTTAAAATACACCTTAACTTTCCCAGAGTGAACCTCTTTCATATGTCTCTTCAAACTGGAATCAGTAGAGAAAAGATTTTAGCAGTCTTAGCATTCAAAAGTTTTAATCCTTTAATCTGAAGCTGTTCTTTTTATTCCTCAACATCTTTTATTAATGTTTAAACTTCTATTTCAGCTTTCTGTTTCATGTTTTAAACCTATATAATAAAAACCTGTGCTTCAAATTCAAGAGCTCTTAGCTCTGCCTCCCTCTCAATATATATAATTTCTTGTTTCTTGGTTGAACCAAAGTTAAGCATTGATTGACCTGCTCCTAAAAGTGCCGCTCTACGATTCAAGTGGACCGCCATGTTTAAATTCAAATTTAAATTTCTATTATAAAGCTCTTAAAGCCTCTATAGCTATAGCTGGACTATATAGGAGTTGCTACAGCATTAATGATGGTTTGATCTCAGCTCTAAGACTTCATATTTATACTCAGTTTATAACTATAATTTTTGTAATTTTGCACTTAATAATTTTGATTCTGGTACCAACTCAGATCAAGTTCAGGTTGGTACTGGTACCAATTAAGTTTTAAACCAGATTGGAACTTTTCCATTAAAACCTCACTGGATTAAAACTAGGTACTAATTAAGTTTTGGTACTATTAAATTGGTACCAATTAAACTTAAACGAATTTAGTACCGGTACTAATTAAATTTAAACAAATTTAGTACTAATTTAATGGAACTAAATTGATAAAAATGGAGCTCCATCTCTGAAGTTTGTTACAGCTTCTGCGAACCTTCTCCACGTATCTTTACAGGGTTGACCTCCTATAAGATGCCCATATTTAATAGTAAGATTTTAAAGGAAAGGATCCAGAAGTCTATAAATTAAAACTTGAAATTCATTAATAGGAAGAGGAACAAAGATGGAATCATTCAATGAACAAATGAAAAGGGTTGAGGCTCAGAAATGATCTCAAGATTCAGAAGCAAGGAGGATCTCTATCGAGACCTTACTTAGCATGGTAAAATAAATTGATGTTAATCAACGATGTATACAGTTGGTCTTTTCCTTCCAACGATGGAAGGTACTAAAATATCATTCTTAAAAGCAATACTCTGCGAGGAGAAGAAAGCTTTTAAAAACAAAGAAATCAAACTGATTGAAATACCTAACTACCCAGAGATTTCAGTCACAAATCTCTACGAGGATGCAATGAAAGATGATGAAGTGGTTATTTACCTTCCTAGCAAGAAGCAGCTCTCAAATAAGTTGCCTGAAAGAAAATTCTTCTTTGGTGTTCTTGGTACAATCAAAGAGGATTATTTGAGAGAAATTATGGAAGAAGCTCATAAGAAACGCTACTCTATTTCTCCTGAAGATTAAAAGAAGCAAGGAATACTAATAAGCGAGACGTGGCTAGCAGAGCTTAAGAAGCATCCTTATCTCTCTAGTAAGCTTTGATTTATAACTTTTTAGGGAAGCCTGGAGCTGGTATATTTCTAATGAAAGAGAATGCAAAGGTTCACAGAAAGAGAAAGTCTCAAACCATCCATTAAGTTAGCAAAAGACTTTATAATGAAGTTTAAAAGTCTGATGAAATGAACATAGATGCTGGTGCTGGTACATAGAGAAGAAACATGGGTCCTTGTAAATCACCAGAGGAAGAAAAGAAAGAGAAGCCAAATCCATTTAAGAGTTCGTTTAATATGTGAAATAATTCATTCATTTAAGTCTAACACTTATTAATAAACATTCATTCTTCCTTTCCTTGAACATATCGTAGTCTAGTCTTTATCCACTCTCTTGCAACTACTCTGTATTAAGTCTACTGTGCCGATTGGTAGATCATGCATTAGGTGATACAGCAAAAGTTTCTTGTAGTGAGTCTTAATCTAACTCCAATAGAATTCGATTCCATTAAATTGAGGACTGTAAGGAACGTTATACACAGGAGTTATCTTTAATTCTTCATAAGCTTTCTTTGATTCCTTAGTCTTATGAACTGAGAGGTTATCAACAAACAGGATGATCTCTTGATCGTTGTACATATCTCTTAGCTTATGTAAGAACTCTATATACTGCTCTCGCTTAATAGAGCGAGGATGAATAACATAAGTTTCTAAGCCTGAATCTTCACTGATACCAGCTAAAATTGCGTGAGTGACAACCTTAACTTTTTACTCATACACTTCTATATTATCGTACTTCTTGTACCAAGACTTATTAATAAAGGTGTTGAACGAAAACACAGCTTCATCAGCGTGTATGAACTTGATGTTATTATCAATAGACCTCTGCATTTAATCATATATATAGTTTAAATTATTACTATAAAATGGCAGAGTAAAGTCAATCATTCTCTTCACTCTATTGACAGTCTTGAAGGTAATACCATTACTTCAATAAATATTTGCGATAGTCTATGGTGAGATACGCATGTCAGGAAACTTGCGATTAAACATCACAGCTCGCTAGTCAAGTGGGAAATGTGCCCAATACTTAAGAGTCTTAGAATCGCAGAGATATTAAATATGCTGCTAAGAGAACTTTGATTTTCTTACAGGATGTTATCAAGAACCAGAATGAAATGCTAAACAGCTAGCAAGCAGTGATACCTTACAGTTGAAGCACTCTTACACAATAGCTTTGCAATCGCACAATAATTCATAACTGGTTTTAGTTAGTCTATATTAATACTCGCACCATACCTAAGCTTAAGCCGTAAATCTAAATATTTTTCATCATAAATAGACCCCAAAAATCGCTAATTTCTATTTCTCATTTTGCAAACTGGCCTAATTTCTCTACTAACCCTAATAACCAACTTTACCCTACTAATCAAAGCACTTATAAACCTCACTAAGGGGTTTTGGGGTTTGATTGCTCTAGACTACCTCTGAAAGAGTGGAATGAAAGTATAGGTTGATTTTGAGTAGTAGAGAAGTATGAATCCAAGAATCGACTAGATAAACTATCAAGACTAGTCGTAGGTTTTTCGACTACCTAGTTTTCTCAAGTATAAATTTTTCGACTGACTAGTCGTAGATTTTGAGACTACCCAAGGTGTAAGATTCTTTGAATCTTGTAACAAACATCACTTCATTAACACTCACCAACATACCAACAGGAGTGATAGTATTAGTTGAAAATAAGAGTAAATGATAAGAGTATAAAGCATAGGAGAGTGCATTGAAAATTAGAGTGTAAGGAGGGATTTCAACTTAGTGCGATATTAATAATAAACGACTAGGTAGTCGGAGACTAAGATTAACTTAAAGACTAAAAAAACTGCGGTTGAATGAATCTTAGGTTTGAATCAAATAAGTCTCTTGACTTTGGGGGGAACATAAAGTACTCTGTGTTCTGGTTGCCAGTTAAGCTTATCAATCTTCTCCTCGACTTCTGCTAAACTGTACCAGTATCTAGTCTAAGGTTAGAGATAGAATTGCTTGATAAGATCTTTGATGACTGCGTTATCTGTAGTCTTCTTAGAGTATGCTGCTGCATTTTCGACTAGCTACTACTAGGTAGTCCAGACAGAGTCGTAGTCTTTAGTCATGAACAGGTATACAATCATTAAGACTAAGGCGTAGACATCGACTAGTCGATCTCCAGCAAAGAAGACTCCTGTAGTCGGATAAAACATTAATGCCCCATCATACTCAATCTACTTTTTAGATGCGAGTATTCTTGCATTCTCAAAGTTCCTTAGTCTTGCCTTGATAAGGTAGTCGTTGAGGACTATGTTATTGAAGCTTAGTCGGTGGTGTACGAATCCGATTGTATGCAGTTCTCTTAAACCATAAATGATTTGCTTCATGACTAGTTCGATCCGAATGAGCACTGCGATTAGTCATCATATAGTAGTCGTAGCTGAATTGAGGGATCAGGTACTGGAGTGCGATGTGATCACTGCCTTTCAAGACCATCTCCAACTAAGTGATTCCATGAAGTTAGAGTTAGAAGGCAGTCTTAGTTATATCATACTCCCTTTGCAGCTACTCTGATTCAAGCTCCTCTTCAAGAAAACCTCTCAGTGCGAACAGCTTGTAAAATCTTCCGTCATGAAGCATAGTCCCATAAGGAGCACTAGTCATTTTTTAGAGAGGACTAGGCTTAGTCGCTTAGTCGTAGAGATATTTGAAGCAAGGAATGATAAAAGTATCATCGACTCTGTACTTATTTATCCTTGCGATTGAGTCATCCACTTCATCCTCAGTGTCAGGTATCTCAATATCAACCTTTGGGTTAGTCTTCGAGCTTGTTTTAGCATTCACTCTCTACATCTTCTTTGGAGGTTCCTTGAGTTCCTCCTCTTAGTCATCACTCTCATTAGCCATCGACTAGTCTTCTTATTATTATTAAATTTAATCTCTTTTTACTTTAGATATTGCGGAGTGAAATCCTTGCGACTTTTGTTCCTGCTTCTACAATCCTTAGTCGCTCTGCTCGGATTTATTGTGAACCTCTTTGACATGACGATTGAGATTGCTCTTATTATTAAAAACCTTGGAACAGGTAGCGCATCAATACACAGTAGTCGCTGGTGCTGAAATCGCACTCTTGTCATCCTCGTTGTTTGACTCTGGTAAGTTATCTTTGAATTTGTATATCTGATTGAAAGTTTATGGAGCTAGTATGAAACTCTGGATTAAGCTGGTGGTTGTAAAAGTTTGCAAAGTTCTAAGCATTGTTGTCAGCGATATCCTAGTCGAACAGTTCCTCGTTCATGAATCTTAAGTTTAAGACAAATGATTATAACTGTGGTTGATTAGATTGATTAATAGTTAAGTTAAATTTAAAAGTTAATAGTAGTAATCAAGACTTAATCACAAACCACCTAAATGAACAATGGTGAAGGTTAGTTGTATACTCTGACTTTCATGTTCAGACTAGTCACGACTACTCTCAATCAACCTAGTCTTCGACTATAGTCTTTATTAATAGTCGCTTAGTCGCATTTTCGCATTAATAAACGTGTGTCAATTCACTATAAACTCATAGACTAAGCATGAATTGGGGTTTTGGGGTATTGTCTCTTTGCAGTCCTCATTCATAATTTTGACTCCTTGTTTTAAATTTTCTTGATCGGATATTGCTTTTGAAATGCTTGCTTCATTAGAACTTTCATCATTTTTATCGCCTTAAATACTTTTTGAGTCTTAGGATGGTGCCCGATTAGATTATGGCCTTTAGTCTTCTAGATTTTGCTACCACCATTCCTAGTATCCAAAGATAGTCTATAGAGAAGCAATTTTCATATGCAAATCATTCTCAATTTTCATATGCAAATCATTCTCTAAGAATTATTGGTGCACCTAGATAACTTGCTCTGGGGTTTCTTTAGAGCTTTGCTTATAAATTATTTACTTATAAGTACCTTTGCGATGTAATCTACCAACCCTC
>ARYC01018700.1:0-24407 GCA_000711775.1 Oxytricha trifallax
CACAGATATAGGAGTTTAAACTCAAATTGATTATATTGAGGAAGAAAAAGAACAGATACCAGTTGAAAAAATAAAAACATTCTAATGTTGAGAGTGCTAGAATTTTTCTCAACTGAATAAAGCTTGAAAAGGCATTAAAAAGAGATACATTCTGGAAAGCCTAAAGTGTATTTCAAGCACGATAAGGTAGATGGCAGGTATTAGTGCACAACATGCATGAAGTCATATACTCACTCAGCTAAAGTTAAAAGGCATATGCAAAAGCATCACCTTAGTGAATTCTTGATTTAAGATGTAGATACTCAAAAACTAGTACCAGCAAAGAGAAAATCAAATACTCTTGAGTCTCAGAGAGAATAGCAGGAAAGGCTCAAGAAGCAGAAACGATTTGAAACAATGAATCAACCCGCAGGAAATATCTTTTTAGCATGTTTCTAAGAGAGAGCTATGTATATTCCTGCATTGAATGCAGTTGATCTTAGCAGGTCCATTGAAAATTATTTGAATATAAGCGTGCCTAACAAAGTAAAGCTCATTGTGGTTGATGAGTATGCATATAAGGTTTACCCTTTCAGCTATCTAAATTAAGAATGAGCTGTACCAGAATGAATTCGCTAACGAATATATGGTTCTAAGAGAAGCACAGAGAAGAGACTGCAAGAATTTGCTAAAGTTAGATGGGGTCATTTTAGGCTTTGGTTTCATCGCACTTAGACTAAAGAAATTTGAAATGACTCTTAGAGACTATTTATATCATAACATATACCCAAATGATTTGAATGGTATTCTATCAGATATGATAAAGGGTGTCAAAGAGTTGCATGAACTTGGATATGTTCAAAGAGATTTGAAGCCTGAAAATGTTATGTTGAACATATCCCTTTAGAAGTAGTTGTCATCGATTTCAATAGAGCATTACGGTAAGAAAATATAACCTTAGCTAAGGTTCTTGGAACCCCTGGATACTTTCCAATCGGAAGTGGACCAATGGTTCAGTATAATGGGATGTATGGGCAGTTGCTGCTATTATATTAGAGAGCGATATGAAAAGTATGTCTTACTTTGGCACAAAGCATGAAAAATAATCAATTAGCTTAGCTTAGAAACATATTAAGTAGGAAGATGTAAGCGAAGAAATTAGAAATTTAGTAGAGATGATAATAGTAAGAGCACCTCACTATCCTAGATAATCATTAGACGACATGCTTGAACCACTAAAGACAGCAAGATTCAAGAGATATAACAAAGACAAGCAAATTAAATTCGTTTGAGTTAAATCACCTAATAATCATTAAATTTACATTAAATTCATATCAATCCTGCATTTTCTCTACTAACCCCAAAAAGACCCCAACTATACCCTACAAATCAAAGCACTTATAAACCTCACTAAGGGGTTTTGGGGTTTTGATTCATTGAAAAAATAACTAGCTTTTAAAAATAGTACCCATGTCCACAAGCATGAGGAATTAGACACTAATATGCTTTTTCCCTCACATTAGTAGGATTCATTAGATGATTGTCCTCAGAAAGTTCCAGATTACTTATCAGACTACTTGTGAATTTGCTCTTACTTCATCTTAGCATGTATCATTAAAGCCCTATACTTTAAAAAAATTGTCATAGCAGTTTGCTGTTCCTGGAAAAGTAATAGATATCTGGTAGAATCAACACACCCAATGCATGTGTAAATGGCAGTTGACTTTCAGAAGCAGTTTAAATTGTCACACTTTACACAGTTGTTATCTCCTGCTGATGCATCTACGATCTTGAAATAGTTACTCGGACAAGTCAAGTAGCATTCTTTTGATAAATTAAGCATAAAAAGGAGTCTCTACAAGAGGTGCAAGTACCAAGGCTCTTTATGAGTGGAAATGTACACTCATCACAATAGATGTGATAGTCTAGATAGTATTCATCTGTGCTGTAGTGAGTTACACTGTCAGAAGAAAGAGTTATTTAATTAGTTGAAGCTAAATTTGCACATTCCTTAGAAAAATTCACAACTTCAATCGCATGTATACCCTATATCATTTAAAAATATCATAAAGTGTATAAAAGACTGAAATAATTTGCATAGAGTGATTTATAAAAACTAATAAACTTCTGTAAATTTAATATTACTCTATATAACTAATTACTCTAATTAATCATGTTAAAAAAATTGGGGTTTGTAAGGAATTGAACCCTTGATAAATTTATTATATTTTGTATGTATAACTATCAATTTTAGGGTAAAATATTATGTTTTACTTCAATATACTTCATTTAAATATGTTAGAATAATTTGAAATATCTCTCAAAATTAAATTACTGATAATAGCAGATTCTGTTATACTTACAGTTGAAAGACTCAGAAATTAAATGCAAATTTTTAAGATGATTCCTTTTGAAATTAGAAGAAAGGCGCATAGTTTTAGAGTTAATTCATAAAATAGGTTAAAAAAATCAGCATTTTGATGAAAAAATAGAAAGGACTTTAAAATGTAGCAAATGCAGAAGAAACCCCAATAATAATAATTAAACAGAGTTTTAATATATTAATATATACAACAAAAACTGAAAAATGATTTGATAATTTAATCTTAAGTCTAAATAATAAATTAATATAGCAATAAATATTGATCTATATTGAAATTAATTACCCTCACATTTTATTTACCCCAAATGTCTTTAAATTTTTACGAATGGGGTTTTAATTGCTTTCAAAATGCAGACTGATTATTCTTTTGAAACAATAGTCTTAGCAGAATTGCATTACATCTTCAGTTATAGAACCAATATTATCCATATAATAAACACTTTTTAAGATTGCTAAATAATATAAATAGTCATCACTTTGTGCATTTGTGACATAGTTATACAGATATTCACCAACCCACTCATTAAATTAATTGTAAGACTTCAGCAACTTATGATCATTTTGCCTCGGCCTATATTCCAGTCAATGATTACTCTTGAAATTACTTCAATATTATAAATCTCAGATAAACTACTGTTTTTAAATATGAATTGCTTGTGAAAGTGAATTTTAGTGCTTTAGTGGTTGTGTCGTTAAATACGTAAATGTAAAAGAATCTTTTTAATTAAAATCATTAATCATATCTTTATTAGTCGAGTTTATATAAAATGCACTTATCATAGCTGCCCTTGCTGTATTATATACTTTGAAAGACTAAAATATTCATTTCTTCAAATATTTAATTCTGAAACCCTTCATTTTACATAAAACATCAGAGGTAGTATTAATATTTTAAACTTCCTTGATACAGCGAGCATTTCAACTACAAAAATAACAATGATAATATAATGATGATACTCACCCTATTTCTATCTTTAAATTGCACATCATAGATGCTCAATGTCTTCAAATATTGCCACATAGTCAAATTCGAACAACCTGTACATTAATTTTCTATTTATTTTTCTATATCCCCAAAGCTCTAAGAATTTCGCCTGCACTAAAAGGAATAATATATCAATAATCTACTTTATTTTACCTTGGCAATAGACTCTACATGATTATTTAGTGTCCCATTCACATAGTTTTAACTTATCTGAAATCATGACTCATTCATTCAGACTACCAATAATCACGCTATTTCTACTCACATGTTCCAACACTGTATTTCCAAGAGATTCCATTAAGTCATAAAAAGCTAAAATTTAATTAAATTTGTAAGAAAAGGAAGGTTTTCTTAGGAAAGAAACATGTGCTTAACCTATTGTCAGGTATGTTATATATATTGTAAATAATCAGTTAAGAGTAACTTGATGCGTCTCCAATATAAAATGTATAAAAGAAGAGAAATTGAAGAAGCAAAGACTGTAGTGATTTTTAAGCGATAACTGCTGCTAATATTCGTACAAATATAAACTTGGTTATAGATAACTGAAATTCCCTTGATAAAACAATTCCATTTATTAAGAAAATAACCATTAATTGAAAATATCATATATTACCAAGTTAAGGCTCAAACTATACTGAATTTTTAGGGCTTTATATCAAAGTGGTTTAAGAAAGCCCACTTATTGTAAAAGTTTTAGCTTAGTTATTAAATGAGGAAAGTACAGACAGAAGTCTAAGCTTTATTCTTAGGTTATCGATACTAAAACAAAGAGTATGAGATTTTAAAAAAAGTCCAATTTTAAACAATAAACTCTTCTCTCAGTAAAAGGAGCTGACGTGATTTTTAATTGAGACTTCCAAATTTCCAAATATCAAATATCATCTTTTATTCCAAAATATTTAATTATCAGTTGAATAAGAAGCTAAAGTGTTAGAGCCTACTAAAACCCCGTTAGTCAATTAAGAATGAAGATTGGGGATTAAGAATAAAGAAATTAAAAATATATTATTATTGGCTAAAATTAATATAATTAGGCTAAAAACAAATTCACGCACCCTGAATGGGTTATTTTATAGAGACAATTATTCGAGCTAATGGTTTTAATAATTAGCCATAACTTTAATAATTTACGCCAATAAAAATAATATATTTTTAATTTCTTTATTCTTAATCTCCAATCTTCATTCTTAATTGACTAACGGGGTTTTATATGATATTTTATACATAGATATGTCGTAAAAAGTTACACCTTAGTCTTCGTCTAAGTTTTTAGTGAAATAGTAAAGATTTATAAAATAATGCCCACTAGTCTTTCTATTAAAATTTGACTAAATCTCATTTTTACTCTGAGATTTAGCAATACCATAAATAATCTTAATTTTAATCTAATACCCTAATTTGTATATATCTCCAAATTACTATTTAGTTAACATGCCTTAATAACTAATTTTATAAGCATCTGTGATTAGTTAATAAAATAGCAGTTGACGAAGAGGCTAGCGAGGTAGTTGAGCCTGATTATGTCAGGCAAGTTTTCCATTTTTCATCTTTATCATGTGAAGCAGAGAGACCATGCCATTCCTTCATTGTAGAAAATATATTAAAGTTTGATGCTCTTTAAAATTATCATCCTGTAACTTTTGTGGTTTTAACTTGCAGGGACTTGGAAGTTCATAACTCAAATCGAATTGATGTTTGTAAGTCTAAGAAAGCTAAAACCAAACTTTAAAAACTCACAAATTATATCCACAATGCTAGAGTAAACTTATTTCTAAATTTTCTGTTCGAAAATTTGGAAGAGACTAAATGAAGTTCCTTTTATATTAAATACTCCCTTGTAAATAAATTAACAATATTTTATCACATAAAGGAAATATGCTTACGTAAACACCCAAGACCTTGAGATGAAGTTGCTTAATTCATTCAAGCAAGGTAATTTCCATATTAAAATCCAGATATAGAAGCTGTAGAATTAGATATATTGGCGGCTGTCCACTAATAATTTCCATCTCTCACCATATCTCTTAATTGATCTTTCATTTCGTAATATGAATGATAAAATATTTGATAGTCAAGTAGTACAGTATGATTAAGTTTATAGGATTTCCTTTTAAAAATTTTCTAATTTATTCTAAATTCTTATCAATCAATTTGATTTTGGAATTTGATTTTTATTTTAGTTAAAGGAACTGCAGGGTAATACATAGTTAAATACATTATGTTAAAATTTTGATCTTATCTTGAATTAGGTCTAATCCTTATTTTTCCAGGCATTTTATACTCACTCATAGGAATATCAGTTCGTGCAATCTCTAGAAAAGTTCCCACATAAAATTCAATTTTCTGTTGATGAGGCTATGACATTTTAAAGAGGTTCTCTATCAAAATAATTTATATTGAAGTTAACCCTGTTGTGCCATAAAAATCACTATCCAAATGGAAACTTATAGTAAAAGAAAAGTCTTTGTCGTTGTACATGTTTGTCATTTTTGAACTCAAATCTTTTCAAAAGATTCATAGTTTTTAAGACTCGTCTGTTAAATAGTCCAATCTAAAATATTAATGGAATTCGCATAAAACAAAAGAGCTATTTAATTCCTGATATAAATTTACAATACTTACGATTACAATTACTACAGTAAAATCACATTCCTATTGCATAATTATTTCTATTTTCTCCGTTGTAAATGACATAGAAATTTTCAGAAGTTTGAGTCATCTCTTTTCTTAAACGCAATCATAAATTCTCTTATCGTCTAATCTAATAAATGATGCTAAATTAGGTTCTTCCAAGGATGGGATCTAAGGGTTTTATTCACAAATTTTTAAAAGCTTACACTCATTTGTAAGCTAGATACTACTTTGATGTAAGAGCAGTGTTTTATATCCTTAATTTTTAAAAGAAAACTTTTACATTATATATAGTAATGGAACTCTTTCTAATTAAAATAGGTCAAGATGCAAATTTTTCCTTAGCATAATAATCATATATAGAGCAAGTGTTTTCTCTGTAAATTGTGATTTTTTCTACTTATCTAAGAGTTTGCAGAACAGTAAAATTACCAAATATTTTGCCTTTAATTATAACTACTTGCACTATTTAATTAAGTTGTTGAGTAGAGTGTTAATATTATTATACCATATATAGTATTGAACTTGTTAAGATACCTTTCTTTTAGTAAAAGCGTTTTAGTTTTATCCGCAGAGTAGTACAAGTTGGATCAACTGATCACACCTCAATTTTTTTATTAGTTATGATTATATTGTAATTTTACCACCTAAAAATAATTCTTTTGGGTCCAATCTTTTGTTAAATCATAAGTTAAAAAATCTAAAAATGGGTTATTCGTAGTTTATTATTAAAATTTCATTGTCATAATTACTTCATGTATTATATGCTTATAGCATCATGATAAATCCAGTAAAGCATTTTGTTCAAAGAGCCAACAAAAGGTTAAAAAATATGTAAATATTCCCAGAGGTAATATTTGCTAGTTGAGTTTTCTACATATTTCATTTCTAGATCTAACATTATGTAATTCATCCCTAGTTAGTGTTTTATAGCTTTCGCTGGATCCCATAATTCAATTATGGTGAGTGAGTATGAGACAAAATTGGCACCCTCCATTATTTAAGCAAAACTGGTATAATAAAACACAGGTTTCCATATTTTTTAACTTTTAATACAATAATACGGAACAATTTATCTTAGAAAATAGTTATAATGTAGTTAATCAGAGACCTTTTAAGACTTAAGCTGTTAAGATTTAAACCTCCTTCAGGATTCATAACTGTATTGTCAATTAAATACTTAGAATCTGAAGAAGCTGAGGTCATTTAATCTATCCACAGATTGCAATGATGCCATAACTCTCTGTTAGGAATCAGTCAAAATAGTGAAAAATTCATGAATATAAAAATGCTTAAATATAAAGAAATATACATTACAAATACTTTAAACCCTTATAAAAATATTTATTAGAATTCTACTCTTTTTAAACGAGAAAATATATTATTATTATTATTAAATAAATAATGAAAATTTGAATATTTTTTATACTTAAGCCCATTATTAATATTTATATTTTTAATTTATATCTTTAAGTATTTTAATTTATAAGAATAATGGAAATGAAAATTATTTTTAATATATACAACCCCATTGATAAATGTAAAAAAGGTGACAAAAAGGCGACAAAAGGTAACATTATATCTTTAAAAATAAATAAATAGCACAATTAATGACAGATATTTATTATAAGTAAGTTTACAATTAAACTCTAACAAATAACATTGAAAATGGACAATCTAAATCTAACTGAAACCAATTAACCCTGCTATGTCAATGAGCGATAGTGAATCAGAGCATTAAGCCTCAAAGCTCTAGATTGAGACCTCCCTTCGACAGTGATTTGATCCAGGATGATAAGAAGTACATGACCAGTACTTATGGCTTCCAGTAGTGACAACAATGGGCCAGTACGACCAGCGGGGAGCCCTCCAGGCTTGGAATCAGGGGAAGAGGAGAGTGTAGACATAGACGTATATACCTGTGATTATCGCACCATTGCAAGCATCATTAGCATTGCATGGGTGCTATAGAGCATCAGTGGCTTTGTAAGGTTTAACAGTCATGTGACTCTTTTTGGTAATGCCTAATATGTTTGAAAGGCTCTGAGGAGCTATGAGGTGAATATTAGAGATAGTCATCTGATTCCTTATAGAGTTGCAAGTGAGATGGGCATGATGTTGCAACCGAATTTAGGCTGAATCTACTCGTATTAAGCACTTTCTTTCAAGAGTGAGAGATAAAAAGTCTCGTATTGTCTGATACCGAGCATAACTTAGCATTGATACTCCTGACATCTGAGCATGTTCCATTTGGTGCAAAGATGTTATGTTGTAGCTCTGAACCACATAGTGGAAGGGTTCCTATTTGAATGAGATGCTAAAGGGCTTACAGCGAGAAGGATGGTGCTTCAGGGATCCTTAGCCCAGCGAACGTCAAGGGGTACATCTCCTACGAAAGTCCAATCAACCCAATAGGAAAGCGCCAAGGGTGATCTACTGCATCAGGGAGGAATTCAGATAACTACCAGAAGAAAGCGGCAAAGAGCTTGAGGTAAGCATCTGCAAGCAAGAAGCGCGTGACTGTAGCCCGAGATTCAACACAAAGTCATGAGTAAGGCGCCTGATTGAATGGCTCTGGTATAGCATGAGAAACAAAGATGCTCGTGTATCTAGGCCCCTGGGATAGATTTATGAGTCGGAGACTCCATCTCCTTGCGTCTTTGAATTGTGATTTGAGTGTTTGAACTGGTCGCACCCCATTCGAGGTTCGCCCCTTATTTCGTCTGCAAAACCGAAAGTCTACAAAATGGCTGAATTCCCAATGTAAGTATTTTGACCATTTTCTGAGGAAGCCCATAAAACCCCTGCTGTAGGCTAAAGAGCATATAAAATCCGCGAAACTGATGCTGAGGCTGTGCTATTTCTTCCCCCTGAGAAAGCAAAGGAGTCCTTAATAGCTTCATCTTTAAGAATCCCCTTTTGAGCAGGTACCTATCTGTCAACATTCGGAAAAAAAATGTCAACATTCTGATATCGAGATCCTTAAGTGTAGAATATGGTACGTGTTTAAGAGTCACGATGAGGAGCGAAGACCCCAAACTGAAAATGCCATGCAAAAAATAGGGGAATAAAAGCTTAGCCATGAACCGCATGAGGGCTTGCAGTCTAAGCAGGGCAGCTACTTCATCAGTAGGAATAAAATGACATCTCTTTTGCCAATACCTCTCAAGCACCATACTATCCTCATTGTTCACATGTTAAATTGCCTAATATAGTAATGATACTCTTGTATAAATAAATTATCTCTCCTATTTATATTTGCCTATTGGGTTTTGTTTGTATATTTATATTTCATTTCTCCCAATTATTAAAATCTTTTATTAAGTTTAATTTATTCATAAATATATCTATGAATAATTTAAAAATAATTTTCTTATAAAAGTAACAAATCTTTAAGATAAAAAAATTTTAATGTATAATATATATAATTTAATAAAAATATAAACCTGTGAATAAATTAACTTCATATTGATAGAAAAGTAATTTGATAACTATAAAAAATTTAAAACAAAATAAATTAAAATTAGACTTAAAAATTCTAAATATAATAGAAATGGGCGCAAGTAGTAAAAATGTATATTTACTTCTTGAGCCCATTTAAAATATAATTAAATATAAATCAAGTAAATTATTTAAAAATGATTATAATAATTTTTGAAGAATGATTTACTTATAGTTTTTATGTATTTTTGAAATTTATATATTGTCAAATTTCTTATTATTTTGACTGAAAATCTGTTCTCGGGAATAGAGAAAGCTAAGTTGCTATAACATTAAACTAAAATAAGTTTGTTATTAATTCTGAGAATGTTAGATTAGATAAGTATATGGAAATACATAACTATCAAGCATGAGCATCTCAAAACTCAATTCTATAACTTTTAGTTGCTGTAATAGCGTAATTAATGATTTCAAGGTTAAGAATGGCAAGTCACCTGTCCATAGACATCAAAAGAAATAGAGAAGTTTTTCACTCTTAATGCCCAAATAATATTGCTAAACTTGCAAGCATTTAATTTTGACTTCCAGTTGATAGATAAGTGTTCAAATTTGAGAAAGTATGTTCCAGTGTTCTATCTTAATGGTATTGTGACCACATGCACCCTCAATTCTCAAATTAAGGGCGTTGATAAAATAGGAAGTAGTTGGTAAGATGAGGTTTGCATTTAGCTGGGTCAACTTTCTTATAAATAAAATGCTGTATCATTTCTTCACCCAACTATCTTTGCCATAATTATAAATTGTCTGTATAAGTGTACTGGATATTTTATGGTTGAAGTAGTATCTGATATTGGAAGTAAGTTTGTGGGGATGTCACGAAATAGACCTTTCCAATAAAATCCCTAAAAGGGGGAAGTATACACTAGAGTAAAGTGGTTCATGAGTAGAAAATATGATCAGATTTTGACTAGTAAGAAATAGACCCTGTCTTAATCGTTATAATTCCAGAGTTTTAGCTCATTACAAAAATGGGAGTGCATTTGTAGAAAACTGAGCATGAAACAAAATTTTAATCTATAAATGTTTATTTATTAGCTTTGAGCACTTACTATATCCATAAATATCTCTTGTGTGTACCCAAGAAGCCAAATTTTATTTGTTTTTTACACTATTTATTGTAATTAATAGTCTTACCACTTTAATGTGGCAGTGCAATTGCATAATCCCATGCAGCTAAAAAATAAAATTTTAAAATTCAGATTGATGCTTACAATTATCTATTACGTATAATGTAATAGTTGTGTCAAACATTATTGGAGTTAGTGAGTTCAGATTATAACTTCTGATATTAGTATTGTACATACTGCAAATACCATCTTGTGTATATTTACTTATAATTAGTCAACGTACTACCCTAAAATGAGCGCATAAATCTAAAATCTCTTAAAGCCAGATTCTTTGTTAATTATATAGTATTGTAGGTTAATCCACCATAAGAGTAGCAAGACATCCAATTTGGTATAAACCATCCAATTAAAAATAAGTGTAGTCAAATATTACAGGTCCATAAACTTTCGTATTTTTTCCTGCATTTAGCACATTAGTTCTCCACTTTACCTTTTTGTAAATAAATAAAAACACCACTCATTGTTGTATCTGTTCGTATCTCTTTATTCATTATTTAGATTAAATTGTAAGACGTGGTACCGTCAACATCTCTTCTACCATATATAGTTTTCTGCATTTACATTTAATATTAATTTGAACTGCTCCAATTAACTTTATATCCATATGTCACTCCCTTCATTCTTATAAAATCTTACTCGGTATCAAACAAAAGAATTGTTTGGGTTTGTCTGGTTATTCTAAGCAAACTATATCTTAACCCATATTATAATGGTAAAAGCTCTATTAACAGGAAATTAATTATTATCATCTCTTATAAAATAAAGAAATATAATTGAATTTTATGCACTCATTTTAGGGGTATTCAATTGAAAACTAACCATCGCAGCACAACCAAGCATATTATCATCTTCTAATAATCTTTATGTCGTTCCATTGCAAAATCTTGGAGAATAGGGATCGAAAACGCAGAATAAGTACTTGCCTCTAAATTGTGAGAAAGCCTGCTCATAGTAATTATTTATGTCTTATATGTTCATTTTATTATTTAATTCGCGATTGTTTACTACTATAATAATATCAACCGAATGATATTTCTTACTATGCAAATAAATGAAGCTGATTTAAAGTTGGAGTATCATATCTTCCTGCAAAATCCTTCATATAATATTTCGATATATTTTAAAAATATTATAAGTCAAAAGGAACTTACTTGTCCAATATGCCATAAAAAATAGAACAGGTGCAAAAGTAGAGCACGTTCCTACTTCCCCACTTAAAACCTGAAGTAATTAAAGAACTTTTGAATAACATATCACATTTGAAAAATAAGAGGAAAATTTTAATTGAAAATGAAAACTAGTTGAATATATTCGTGTTAGTATTTACAAAGACAAAAATGATATCATTGTCAAGCGTTATTGATATTCCTTCGTATATTCTGCCATATTTCCATTCTTAATGTGTTGTTCCCTTTCAGTTCTCTGCTCTTTTATGTCTTTTGTCTGTAGTTTCAAAGGATCATTACCAAACTAAAACCCATTTATTCAATTAAGAATGAAGATTAGGAGATAAGAACAATTAAATTAGAATATAATTATTATTGGCGTAAATTAATAATGTTTGTGCTAATAATTAAAACCATTAGCTCGAGTAATTGTCTCTATAAACTAAAACAATTTGGGTGCGTAAATTTGGTTTTAGCCAAAATTTAATTAGTTTGCGCCAATAATAATTATATTTTTAATTTAATTGTTCTTATCTCCTAATCATCATACTTAATAGACTAATGGGGTTTTATTGCTGAAATATCATTATTTTAGATATGTTTTTGTAATTAGCAAATTTTGTTGAATGACCGTCATCTTCTGGTCATAAATTTTTCAAATATTTATAATTATTAATTAAATTATTAATTACTTATATTTTTATTTATATAAATCATTATTGCCACCTGCGTTCCCATTAACAACCTCAACATGTATGTAGTACATGCAGTTAAATAAAGGATGTTGTTATTTATTTACCATTAAGCTCTAATAACCTTGCTGGTGTAAAGAGTTTTACTAGTGCCACATAGAAAACAGTCCCTCTTGAGCTGGAAGTTGTATCCAACCTGCAATTTGTAAAAATAAACAAGGGAGTATTCGTTCTGACAACATCCTCAGTTGTCTGGTCATGTTTAAGAGAGAACCAAAACACAACCGACCGGTAGGCATGATTATCTGAATTGTAATGGTGACTCAGATTCACTGTTAGGGATGATGAGTCAACTTGAGTCATAGTCATGTGGCCTTCTATATTATTTAAAAATCATAAATTTTTACATCTACTGGATATTGCATAAAAGTGATTTCCGTTTCTGCCAAATAAAAAGTTGGCTTATAGCGCTGTATGATAGAGGCATGGCCAAACTTGTGTGAAAAAAGGGACAACCTTCTCCTGTAACTGAGGTAAGATAATAAAAGCTATTGAATTTAACTATACTTCTCTAATAATTTGTTAGATTTTTGAAGTTTTTATTCATCATCTATCTGTGATTAGATAAATCTTAACTACTGTTAAAGTCAGTGTAAAATTTTATCTCTTCTAAGTATCCGTTTAGCCCCTTCGTTTCAATTTTAATCTAACTACCAGGCTTGGCAGGGTCTTAAGTAAAAGCACCGTAGAGCGCTTTGCTTAAATATATCTAATTTTCTAAGTTGTTATAGTAAAATTAGAAGTTACTTCTTTTAACTTTTAAGGATACGATTTTTGTTGAGAGATCTGTTTAATTATAATTAAGTGAGTATCTTATTTTAATTGTTTACGTCTAAATAGCAAGAGTAGTCACCGAAATTGTATTCATATGGAGCTGTTAAGTCAAAAGTGCTGTCTAATATCAAATAAACTATTGCGTAATATTGGGGTACTAGCCATCACAATTTAAAAACTTTACAACAAACAATATTAGCAAATAGCTGAAGTATTTCTTTTTTGCAAATTGTACTTGAGTTAAATGGATATGCTCAGAAATCAACTATAATAAGTATCTAAAAAGGATATGTTTATATGTTTATCTCTCTCTCTCTTATTTACACTGCTCTATGTAACGAAAGCTCTCAATGTTTCATTTTCCTAGGCTATACAAATATTTGTATAAATTCTCTTTTTTAATATTACTTTCTTAACTACAAAATGGACCCTATGTTGTATAGGCGCATATTCTGAAAGAGCTATTAGGATTACTAATCCAATTATAATTATTATAACTTATTGCTTGCTACCCATAGAAAAAAAGACTTTTTAAGCTAATCTCGTAAATATCTTTCTCTATTTTCAAGTGGCAGACAAGATTGAATGCATTAAACCAACTTAAGCCTCAATTTTTTAAATAAAACAAATCTTTAATTTGTCGCATTGGTGTACAAAACCTTATTTCCTTCATGTAAATTGAAAATATAGTAGTAGGTATTTCAGGAACTGCGAAATATATGGTAGTCATTAACTGAAGCTATCCACCATCTTCGGAATTCTTTTCCTCAGATTAGACTTACTAATTTACCATAAATTCATAGTAAGCTTGATAGCTATCATCATAGAAATTGCTTTAAGAACTGGCTATATATATATATATATATATATATATATATATATAAATCCCAAAACTTATGTTCACAAAGAATTCTGAAATTGATAAAAAGATTAATTAATATTGATAAATAAGTGAATTCCAAATTTCATAATTTAACTTTTAAAGAGAAGGCTGATCCATGAGTCTTAGAAAGAAGGTCTTATGAAGTGCTGCTAATTACAATTGTTACGTTTCTTGTGTTTATATATTGTTGAGAGTGTTCCTTATTAAATTCTGAGTTCATATGTTCATAAAATCCAGCAGCTTCCCTTTCTAATTTTTTTAATATTTCAACATTAGTATAAACCCCTCCTCTTATTGGGTTTAAAATCCAGTCTGGAATCTATAATCCAAAGCCAGTCTGGACCCCCTACAACCATGATCTGGATTTTCAAAAACGAGTGCCTTTACTTTCCATTCCATTTTAATTGCACATTTTTACTGGTTATTTATACGTTTTGAGCAGAATAGGGTTGAATTCGCCATTAGACCCCCGGATTTTTCAGTTTTTCCATAAAGCCAATTTTCAATGAGGCCGGAGATGAAAAGCACTGAAAAGACCCATGGCTTGTCAACCATTTCTTGCAAGCCTACTTTTTTTACCTTTAAATGTTTGCATTAACATTAGCAATACATATGAACTGGTTTGCAGCCTATTGATCTTTAAATCCACTGGATAAGTGAAGGCGAGAGGTTTTTCTTATAGTAAATTTGAAGAATCCAATGGTATTTTTTAATAATCCACCTATTAATTATAATAATCCAGTATATAATACTATAATCAAAATTTAAAAATACCATGAATCCAGCCCAAGAGCGGGATCAGCTTGCTGAGTCTTTTCCCCTATAGATTGAAGAACGAAGCCCTGGTAAGCTTTTTTCCTTTACTAAGCGCCTATTTTAGAGTTAAATTATGAAAATTCAAATAAATAGTTAGCTGAACTTCTTGATCAGGGTGATCGGATTTTTGAATATCATGAAGCCAATGATAATTTTGATTAGGGCGGCAAGGTGAAGGGCATTAAAGCTGAGTACAAGGGAGCCGAAGATAGCGCCAAAATCAATAGAGCAAAGGAATTCCTACATTTAAACAACTATGATTTGATTCTCCTGTTGTAGCAGGAGGATTTCAAAGGCTATTAAAAGACATGGGATTTTAAGAACGTGGTGAGAAAGTTTATAAACAATAACAAAAGCAAGAAAGCCAAGAACAGCGGTGATACCTAGTCACTAGTCTCTGAGAGTCTTAACCACTTCCCTTTATTCGAGGAATTGAAGGCGAGTGAGTTCCAGGCTACTTTGAGCTTAGCTAATGAATCAATGCAAGCTCCAAGACCCTTTCCTCAGCTGGCTTTAAACTATGGCTCTATCATCGGCCATGAGATGTTGGTCAAGTACTTTGAAAGTTTCAAATAATCATATAATTAATAAAAGGAGCAGATCCTACAAGAAATAATCGCCCGAAATACCCAATCTCTACTTTTATTCCTTTAGCACTTTGAGATGGCAAATGAACCTTAAGTGAACCAAGGGCTATTCTATTTAATTACGGAGTTGATCTCAAGCAACCAAAAACTAGACTAAGACTCCAAGGCTCGTATACTTTTTGGCTGCCCTTGGGTACTATACAGGTGAAAAGTACCAGGCTCAGGAAACCTTAATGTAAGAAGCAATTCTCTTACTTAAAAGGTCACCAAATGCTAGACAAGCCATTGGCTTAGCCAACTTGGTCTTTATTATTGAGGCAACATGTATAAGTAAGCAGCTTGCTATTGCCTAGAAGTTAAACGAGTCCAATCCAGGCATCATTCATCCTTTTGCTTAAACATGGCACTACTTTTAAATTGACACTTAGGTCATCAAACTAATACCAAATTCCTTCTTTATAATGAATGTGCCTTTTATTATCATGCTTAAGTAAGACTGTGGCTTGAACCTTATAAGAGACATTCCTGGGGAGTATACAGAGTACTTTCTATGAATATGTGCCTTATGCTCAGCCCCTAATTTAGAGTCCTTAAAAGACTACCTATCATAGACAAGGGAAACCTTCTTATAAAAGCAAGAAGTTATCGACAAAGCCTCAATGGTGCACTTTATGAAAGTCCTTGCTTAAAGACTGCAAAACAGAGATTAACAGTGGGTAGGGAAGGTAGAATAAATCAGGAAAGTATAGTAGCTAATTGTCAATGCGAAAGTTGAGAAAAATATGTAGTTAAGCATCCACACTATTGAAAACTGTCTCATCTGTGATTTCTCTGACCTTGACAGAATAATGCAATTGCCAAGAACTATGGAAGCCTTCTCTGAAAAGGCTGTTAATGGCCTTCTATAGCTATTCAAGAATGAGAATTAGTCTAACCAAGTTGCAGCAAGATTCGATTGCAAGTCTGCAGAAGTACTCTTAAGAGTGAGTGCGGAATTAGAAACTTTAGATTAAAATCTAGGCTTCAAATTCTACTGCTCGCAGGTCTTATGCTTAAACTATATCTGTGAAAATCTGAGTAGCAACCATTTCATCCATTTTGGTACTGGCAATGGGAAGACCCTAATATGCATTGCATTGGCAATCCTTATTGCTCTTAAAACTAAAAGGTCAGTCTTTATACTCAGCAAGAATGAGCACCTAGTGCAAAGAGACTTCAAACGATACTAGAGAGTCATTAAAGCTATGTCACTTAATTGCAATCTGAACTTCTTTGCCAAAGATACTGGCATCTATTTCTACATCTAGCCCTAATTAAAGAAGATTCAGAAGAACAGCAAGGCTTCGAGTGTATGGTAGCAAGGCTATGTATTAGTCGACGAGTACGACTGGATTATGTTTGATGGCTCTGTTGATTCTATAATCAACTCTCTAGAGTACTTTCAGTAGGCTTATAAAGTGATAGGATTTTCTGGAAGCAATCTCTCTTAATCTGAAGAGAACTGTTTAAAGCTAGCATTTCAAGCTACACCTGTAATATTTCGAACCCTTGATAAGCTCTAAGGAGATAAAAAGACACAATTCCCCGATGTGCTTGTGAGTACTAATTAAAGCGATTACTTAGCTAGAATCAAAGACATTATAATAGAGCAGCTAAGCTAATCGCCAGTTCTAATAGTGGCTTCAGCAAACTACAATGCAATCGAGATTGGCCTTTAGAAATTGGGCTACGATTTCACAAGTTTAAGCAGAGGGCAAGCCGCCAATATCGAATCTATGATTGAAGGCAGATACCTAATGAAGAATGCTAAAAAGGAATATGGAATTTACTTACTCAATGAAGTTCATGGAAGATGTACTGACATTCAGACCAATGATGAAATCAAATAGAACGGAGGTTCATATCTCATCATCGCAGATGTCTTCTCCAAAAGGTCTGAAGAGCAAATTATAGGAAGAATCGGAAGACTTAATACCAAGGGCAGATGGTAAAGAGTATTGTATCGACTCAACTCCAAAGATAGTGCTGAGTAACTCCTTTACGTAGAGTAGCTTGAAACCGACCTTATTTTAGACAAAAAGTTCAATGAAGTGTAGTTTAATTTGTAAGAGAAATAAGAAGCAACTGAAATGGACATTACTGATCATACAGAGGAGAAATAAGTTCCCTCTGAATAGACTCCAATCAAAGATCCTGAATCTGAAGAAGTAAAGGCTATAGTGGATAAGATAGTAGAAAAGGTAGAAGAATCTTTCATAGGAGCAATTAAGGATATAGAGGAAGCAAAGAAGGGCTCTGAAGAGGAAATCAATACTTTTGCTGTGGCTTAAAATCCAGAAACTCAAAGTAAATTAGGGTTCTATTAACCTTCTATCTTAGAATTCATTGTCAAGAAGATGAGCCAGAACCCTGTGCTATATGACAAGCCTATGAGTGAAGTTGAGAAGATCTTCAAAAACGGCGTGAGGCGCCAATATGAGGAGATCACTTAAGAGCCAGGCAGAGAAAGATCGAAGAGCAAGGAAGGAAAGAAAAAGACTAATAAGAGAAGCAGGAAGGCTTATGAGAAGGCAGAGCAGATTAAGGACTTAATTGAAAACTGAGTTATACTTGGAAGGAGAAGTTGCAGAGACAAGTCTTTTAGTGAAACTTACAAGGAGCATGAAGAGGTCGAAGAAAGTATGGAAGCCTGGTTGAAGAAGGCTTCAAATTAAAAGAGAAACTTCAAAAGTGATATAGATCATAAGAACCCCTAAAGAGAGGGACTAAAAAGAAGATGATTATAAAGCTTAATTTCTAAAAGAATTCACCATAATCTTGCTCTTTCTATTAGTAGTGTCCAGATGATCGATGGGAATAGAAGACAATAAATGTCAAAGGCGGAAGTTCTGCACCTGCCCCTCCAGATTCTGAGAACCGAATTCTTGCATAACTTATTCCTTAATTTTGCGTAAGTCAACCACTTCCCTTTCCAAGTTATCATGATCTTATTTTAGCCTCTTAGTTTCTTATAGAAAGAGCTATCTGTCGGATTTTAAGGCTATTTCATAAATTTCACCTCTTCGATATCATCTCTTGTCCTCTTTCTTTTTGATAAATTCTTCATGAAGTTCACAGCTTTGCCCCTTTCAGCTACAAATAAAATAAATGGAGAGTAAACCTACTGCTGAAGCTGAGGCACCTAGAGAATGCATCAACAAATTCAGGTCTAATTTCAATGACGAGGTCTCTGTTCTACTCAAGCTTTTCTCTCCGTTAAAGCATGGCATCCGAATCATCTTAGAGACACCGTCGGTGTCAAAGGTATAGAGCAAGTCACAGATCCATTGTCTGTCTAAATGAACCCAGTCTCGCTCATCTGGGAAAACTTGAGCAGAATGAGGAAGTCCTAGACTGGGAGTCCCTCAATGTGAGGCACTGCAGACACTTTGACGTCTTCTCTTCCCATATACTACGAAAATGGTTGCCATATAACAGAACGACATACCTCCTTTTTAGCTCGGATGATGGACTTAAAGAAGTAAATATTGGTTGAGTCAGGCTTGGGTAGGAAGGCCCGACAATCCTGGGTGAGAAAGTTGTAGAGCTCTTTCTTGCTTTTGCATTTCTGGGCGAGCTCTTATACATTGATGCCTGTGAGTTAGGGCTAGTTCATATTAATATAATCGAAGAGTGCCATCAGCGGCTTTAAATAGGCAAAAATTGGCTCATGATGACAGAACTGTTGCTATTAAGAGATAGTGATTTTCACTATTGTGATATCTCTTCATCACAATCTGAATTCCGCTTACGGATTCCCTATCATAGACAGGCTAAAACATTATTAATATAATCTCCATCAATCTAATGGAATCAAGTTCTTATAAGCGACCATCAAAGAATATATAATTTTTCCAAAAGTAGGAATCAGATCAATTGTCAAGAAATTCAATTAGTGGGCAGAGCTCAAATAGCCAGGAAGAGGATGATGAAAATTCTGCTGATTATATAACAACCAATATGCTATACCAAAGAAATTTGACAGTAGCTGATGTGAAGATGGAGGCTGTAAGTAAATGAGATATGGTCAACTTTTACTATGATCTTGAAGACTCCTTAGATGATGTTAAATTCTAAAGCCTCATTATTGATCCGAAAGCGGCTTATATAGAGAGTAGAATCGGTGGATTCAAGGAAACGTTGCTAGATGGGGACGAATTAAAAGCTCTTGGCTAGATGACTCTTTGAATCTATAGCGAGTATGCTTAATCGGAATTAGAGCCTTAAGGAGTACTCGAAAGAGCTGACAAAAGTGAGATGAAATAATTAGAAAAAAGGTTTTAGAGAACCATAAAATCAAGGACACTCTCCTCATCTTTAGGCAGCATAGCTAGCTCTAAGCTATAGTGCCTCGCAGATAACTCAAAATCATGAAAAAGGAAAAGGAACGACAACAGAAGGAGCTGAAGTAGGCTCAGGAATCCTTGAGACTGAGGAAATTGAAAGATTATCATGCCCACAGATTATGGACAGACTTGGTATTTCATACTACAAGCTAAGGAGATATCTAAACAATCCCATAAAAAAAGCTTCGTTTTGAAATCTCAAGTAGGCCAATCGAAGCAAGTACAAGAAGCTGCATAGCCCAGCAACGTGATCACTAATATAAAGTGAATGCTTACTAAGGACTAATTGCCAATATAAATATCAGACATCCAAAAGAGTTTATAATAAAAGCTTCAGCTTCATTGCAATAAGTAAATGATCCGAAGGTTCCTCAAGAATGAGCTGATGATGACTTACAAGTAAGTTAAGCAGATAACGAACCTTAATAATAACAACAGCAGCAAGCTTCAGCGCTAGTATGCTGCACAGCAATTCGTGCTCCATCTATCTGAAAGTAAGAGGATTATCAACATCGATGAATCAGTGCTACACTAGACCGAGCAGAGGCTGGACAGCTCCCTATGTTAAGAACAGAGTAACGAAATCTTAAAGGTTGAGCTAGATGAACCTGATCATTGGAGTATCTAGCACTGGAGAGCTGTTCTACACCGTGAATAGAGGTAGGACAAACCAGCATTCCTTCATGTACTTCTTGTGCAAGATCGCGATCACATTGGATGAGGTTGACTAACGGTGAGAGAGAATACTATCATCATGATTGATAACGCTCCTTACCACAGATCCCAGAATGTGATGGCACAGTACGACCATCTTAAGCTGCCCATTATGTTCCTAGGGCCATACCATTACAGGATGGCTCCCGCAGAACTTATGTTTTCCTGGATCAAGAATAGAGATCTAAACCCTCTGAACACTAGAGCTCAATCAAAGTAAGTTAAGAGGTGTTCAAACTTTTAGGGGCTATTGGGCAGGCTTCATGAAGGAGCTCGGCATGACGATAAGCAGAATAAACTAGAACCTCATCAGGAAGTGTTACCACCATGTGCTCACAGCTGCTTTGGAATCAATCTCTCTTCTAGATTTATGATGAATACAAAAGCAAGTTAATCTTCACTAAATTGAAAGTAATTATGTTAATTCAACTTTAAATTAAGTAAGTTTATCAATTAAAAATTCATCCTACAAATTAAAATTTGGGGTTTCTTAACTTTTACCAATTCTAACTTAAATGAGTTAGGCTTAAATAAATAATTAAATTAAGCATTATAAGCTAATCCAAATGAATTACTTTTAAAGTTTGTTTTATTAAGCAAAAACTAAAAATAAAATATTAATCGAATATATTCAAACAATAAATTGCAAATTATAAACTTATAAAATGTAAAGTTAATAATTTAAATTATTTCAATATTATATTTTTGAACGATTATTTGAATTATAAATAATGACTAATCACAGAATAGCAAAACTCATTATTTAATTTTCTTTTGTTTATAAGGCTTTAATTTTACAATTTTAGATATAAAATAATAAATTAATGCAAAATAAAGGTGTCATTCATAATATGATTAAAATAAAATATTTTACATTCTATATAAAACTATAAATTTTAATTTGTAAACTTTAATTATAAATTTTAAATTAATTTTGTGTGCAATTGAATTGCCAATTTTATATAATTTTAAGAATTATATATTTATACGTACAAAATATATTTATACAAAATTATGTTTGGTTTGGATGAGAAATTAAATGCTCATCATTTCTGATATTGAAATTTATATATAAACATATTTAAAAAGTTTAATTATGGAATGAATTTATTTTTTATCTGTATCTTATAAATAATTAAGATTTTATAAATCTTAATTAAATTAATTTGTATCAATAAAAAAGGCATCAGCTTAAAAATAAATAAATTTAAATAGATCTTTTTTACATTCTAATTTATAAGAATCTAATTATAATTCATAAAATTTTAATTTTATTAAGTTACTTACTTGATATAATCCTACCACTGCAATATTACCAGTTATTGTTCTAATTTCACTATTTTATTTAAGTTGCTCATAAAATCTAGTTGAATTTGGCTTCATACTCATAAATAAATTGTTTATTTACTTACCATTTATTTGTTAAGTTCTGATTTGATTGAGGTATGCTAGGTTTAACGCTATTAATAAGCGCACAATTAGCTATTAAGCTAAGGTCAACCTTTACTATACATCGCCTACCTCTGGCGAACAACCCACAAAGTGGGGAGAATTCTTTGACTTTAATCTTTTGTAATTGTCTATTGGATGGTAATTTCATCTGCTGATTGAGCATCTCTAGTCATTCACTTAGCCTCCTCTGCTGTTTATTCTGGACTAAACTCAATATATATTTTGATTATAATTTCTTGCTTTTGAGGTGTAACTTGTTGCTAGTAGGTAAATTGAAAATAATTATGGCATATTTTTAATTATTAGTTAAAGATTATCGATGATGACCTCTAAAATTTTTGTTATTAAATTTTATAATATAAAATTATTTAAAATGAATTATTATAACTTAAAGACATATTAATATATAGAAGCTTACAAATGTATGTGAGACTTCTAATAATTTATTTATATTTTTATAATTAATAAAAAAGTTTCTAATATTTTAATCCTAAAGTTATATGTAAAATAATTCAAACTTTCTATAATTTAGACTTTTATAAATTGTTGCTGCTATTATTTAAGGCTAATGTTTGGACAACTTTACCACTCTCCTATAAAAACCTCCAAAACCCCTTTGATTTATAATATAGGAGTGAGTGATTAATATTATGTTATTTTCAATTGACCTTATTTACTAAATTTCTTGGCAAATATCGACGAGTTCTAATTGTTTATATGACATATATTTGCTCGGAGCTTCCCCAAAATTATTCTTTCAATGTTTTATACAAATCTTTGTTAATCTATCTCTTGTCTAAATATGAAGAATTGTTTGAACTCTTTCACAGTTGGTAAAAATGTGAAAATCAATGTTTTGTTCAAAGGAAATAGAGGTCTATTTTGAAGGAATAAGGAGTTGTGAAGGAAAAATGTCAAGATTAGGGCAAAAAAAGGGCAAAAAATCTCTAGCAATCTCCTCACACACCCGCCTTTTCAACCTATGTCACGATTGTTCTTATACCTTTATCATTGTATTTATATAAAACCTTTGGAAATTTTATGTTAAGAAAGCTGTCTGCGAATTAAAAGGCTAGAAGCTCTGGAAAGGGAATTTGCCGACAGACAGCCAGAAAAAAGTCTTAAATTTGAGCGGCCTCCGCAGGGTCCGTGGACCCTCAATATCTCAATAGCCATTAAAGCAATATACCCCGTATTTGAATTTGCAAAATATTCAGGAGCCTAGCTTCAATTTATCTAAAGACAGTATAGGAGAACTTTAAGCATACAAAAAGTTGTAGCCGATTCAAGGAAAACGGCTAGGGCGCTCAGTGATTTGTGAGCGCCTTCTGCACGGACCGAAAATTCAATGTATCTCCGTAACCTCTTCTCTGCTTGTTTGGAGCCTTCATTATTCGTAATCTATGCGGTCTAATCTATCAATTTGCTTAAGGAAGTTTTCTTCTAAAGCGAGGCAGTTTTGATCTTATTGAATAATGAGAAAAAGGCTTGAGCGCTTGTGTTGTTGAAAAATGCTTCATAGCATGACTATAGCAAATTTTGGAATTCCTTATCAAAGTGTTCCAGCAGTCGAATTCCATCAATCTTACACAATTAAGGGCCAAAACGAACTAATATGGAATCAGATTTTTCTAATTCTCAATTGTTTTAGAGATAGCTGTCAGCCTTTATGAGAAAGTTTTGAAGTTTCCCGAAACTTTTAAAAGTCAAATTATAATGTTCAGTTGTGCAAGACAATAGAAATGAAGGAAAGCTTGAGCAAGCTTCATCCCCATCGTTGAGCAAGGTCCATTTATTCCCCCATCTTCTTAGGTTTTTAGGAGTGGGAATTTTTATTTGACGAGATAATAATTTCTAGCTAAAATTCATGAAATTCGGACCAAGCTCAACTTGCTCTAATGATTTGAGATTTTTGGGCAAAAGTCATAGCTCTCTTTGTCGCCATTTTTTTGAGGACGAACATTGGCATTTCTAAATAATGTCAAAATTTTTAATAGCCCGTTTTCTCGACCAAAATCGTTCAAACGTTTTAGGTATTTCCCAAAATCATTTGATTGCTCATAGAAAGTGATTCTAAGGATTTAAGCAAAAGTTTTAAAAATTTTAGATTTAATGTGTTGCCGATGATTTTTAATTTGTCTGAGTTTGCAAAAATCCTAATGCTCTTGGTTGTTAAATTTGGAAAAAATTACTATGAGGCTCGATTTTTTAGTCTTCTCTATATTGGTAGTATCAGGAATGAGAGCAAGATAATTTAATTATTTTGTTT